>JASSUY010042246.1:0-26090 GCA_032466535.1 Forpus xanthops
ATACCTCTTTGGTCAGTTTGGGTCAGGTGCCCTGTCTCTGCTTCCGCCCGGCTTCTTCCCGGCTCCCCTCCTCCCTGACAGAGCATGAAACTCAGAAAGCCCTCTGCTAGTCTAAACATTCTAAGCCATAACTATAAACACTGGTGTTATCAGCACTGTTCCCAAGCCGAAAATTCAAAACACAGTGTTGCACCAGCTACTACTTAAAGGGGAAAAATGACTGCTACTGCTGAACCCATGACACAGTTTTAATTTTAACATAACTATGCTCAGTTACTCTCCTAAGGATGCAGAGAGTTAAGTATGGAAAAAAATCATGTTATAAAAGGTATTGAATACGGACGGAGAAAGGAACTGAGGTTAGGAACCTGGAAGAGGAAAATGTGAGATAGAGTAACCGCAGGCAGTGAAACAAAATGAGCACAGAGAGATTAAAAAAGAGCTCGAAAGATGTCATTTGTTTTTAGTCAGAGATGATTTCAGCAACTAAAGAAACCACAAATGGGATCAGGGGCATAATAAATAGTAGGAGACGGATCAGAAACCAGACGCAGGATTAAGATATGACTGATACAAAGGTTAAGAAAAAGAATTGGTCAGTCATGGGTAGAAAAGTAATCAGTTATGGCTCCACTATGCATACGGGAAAAGCAACTCTTCCTGAGTTCATATAGAGCTCCCCAAATTGCTGGATATTTTATATTAATCTCTTATATCTTAGTTTTCCATTTATAAAAAGGAGATAGTACTAACTATTGACTTTCACAGGGATATTGCATACATACATGTATTACTGTTCACAAAGCACTTTAATGCTGTAATGATGAGCACCATAAAAAGCTCCTCAGAAAAGTAGTTTTGTCTTCAGAGTAGATTTTGAATAGTCTGAATTAACGAAGGTGGGCACGTGTACTGAACAATAGCAAATAGAACATTGGTTGGTAAGACAGCAGTATTTTTTCTGTGACTTGAAAGAGTCTAGGGGGTCTTATGTAGAAAAACAAAAAAAGTGGTTTTCTGATAAATCTATAATTTAGGACTCTTGTATGCAAGGGGAAATGGAGATTGTTTAGACAATGACAAAGCCTTCCTCCCATTTCTTTGGATATTTGACCTTGCAGTTCAAATAAAATTCACTGCAATATTTTAATGTGTAGTTAGACACACAGTCTAAGGGTGGTGAGGCACTGGAATGGGTTGCCCAGGGAAGCTGTGAATGTTCCATTTCTGGCAGTGTTCAAGGCTGGGTTGGACAGAGCCTTGGATGGCATGGCTTAGTGGGAAGTGTCCCTGCCCATGGCAGGAGGGCTGGAGCTAGATGATATTAAGGTCCTTTCCAACCCTAACTATTCTATGATTCTATACAACTTTCTGACCGAATTTACTGCCTTTAAATTAGTGCGGTGTATGGAGTGGGTAGATGGGTGTGCTCAGGATTAACATATTAATAGAATCCTAAGGGCATTTTTACATATTTCCATGCTTGATGAGATATAAGGCTGAAACCAAATTAAAGAGTTTGGTTTGTTTTGGGTTTTCTTTTCTTCATTATAATTGTTTAGCAGTGTGAGTTTGTATATGGAGACAATTGACAGTATGTTTTACAGAGAGGATTTGTTCCTTTTTATATATGCACCATGTTCTAGGAAACCAACTTCTGACATCTGACTTTCAAATCCAGTATAGAAGAAATTATGAACCTCTGTGTCCTGGTGTGCAGATGCAACACATCTACCCAGTCTCTCTGAATTTAAGGCTATCATGCTTGGCAATTTGATGCTATCTTCATATGGTAGTCATCAGAGGATTCTTTTGATGTCATCATTACCACTGGTGAGGAATTTTTGTTACAGCTTTTTTCAAAATTTATTCTCAAAATAATTACAAGATATGTAATGCAAAATAACAGTGATACTGCCATGTGTATGACTTAGAGCTCAAAATAGCACAAATAAATTGTATTGTTTTTAAAGCTGAGAATACAGCTTCTATGTTGATAATACTTGTCAGCTGTGTAGCATTAGATAATTTGATTGATTTTATCACTGTGCTCTGAACACTAGTGAAAATATAAAGAAAAACAAAGGAGAAATTGTCCCTGGAACTGACATTGTTCTGCAGTTATATCACTGAAGTACAAAACTTTATAAACAGAATTCATGGATGTTGTAGGAGCCTCATCTTATATCAACTAGTACATTCTAAGTGTGGATTTACTTCTACCAGTCTTGCCTTTTCCCATCCCTAAAAAGAATGCTTATCTTTCCGTTTCTGATATTTCACACTTCATATGGCTTTATAAGCTATTCTGTCCTTACAGAAAATAAAAGAAAGGCAACCACTGAACTTAAATTCCATCCCACCATCTTTTCTTATTAATTCTTATTAAGAGAGGTGAAAAACTTATCTGCATTTCTTTTCATTTCCTTTGTCCATATAATTCAGCTTTGACTTCTGCTAATTCTCCTCATTCTTATGTTTCACAACCTTCCAGAAGTTTTCTCTGATGATCAATCATCTCATTCACTGTAGCCTTTTCTTAAACTTAATATTTCCTCTGAATTGTTATTACCTCAGCTAGAACTCAACTCTTTCCTAGAAGCTTTCCCACCTAAGCTCCAAACTTTCACATTCAGTGCTGTGCCTGAGTGGACCAGCTTAAATACCTTGTCCACTTTTCTAACCATCCCACCCTAGTGCCATCATAAGTACCTGTGCACTTGTTTTTATGAATGGAATATTAACCTGTCAAACAAGTTTGTTTCTCAACCAGATCAGAAGCTCCTCAAGAAAGCCACAATATAGCTGTGTCAGGATAATGGAGGGAGCATAGTGAGGGCAGGAATGCTATGGTTACACTACAAATACCATGCAAAAAAATTAAAATAAAGCTACACCTTTAATTCTTTCAAATTTCAAGGTAGACACTGGTCACTGCAATCTGCAACAGCCAGAAGGCTGTAAATCGACAGATGATCTGATAATTGCCAGAAGCTAATCTGAGTTTGAACTTCAAATGAAATTTTAGAAGTATTGTCTGGTCTTTGCACAGAACCCTCCTTCAGCCTTTTAAAATTCCTCCTATCTCCTATTTAGTTACTCTTAATTATTGTCATCTATATTTAAGTGCCAAGGCTAATGGTTCATTAGCATGATAGATTAGATTGTGAAAGAGGTAAATAGGTTATAGGCAGGTTAAACAGCAGCCTTCCAGTCCTGCAGAAAAATGCACAAAGCTAAAATGAAAGTCAGTAAATGTACTATGCATCTTTAAATGATTGCTGTAATTATATTTCAAACTCTCACTACATGACTGATTTCTATTAATAATTCCACAGAACACAAAATATAAAATGTATTGTTTAAAGTACATTTCCAGAGTTAAAGACTGAGAAGAACTTAAACCTCAGAATACTTTTTTGGCATCAAAACTTATGTAGCAATAAATGAACTTGACAAGATTAATAAATCTCATTTCCATTTGAATACTTTGAAAGAATCATAACTTTTTGGTGTTTGATGGATACAAAGATCAATGAGGTTGAAGCTATTCTTTTGTGCAATTCAAATGGAATGAGATAATAAATGTTGCTTAATGGAGTACATCCAGAATTGATACTCTTTTCCGAAGCTACTAAGTTATTAAAATGAGAATCAAATTTGCATTGTATTGATGTATAGTGCCTAATTAGGGATCTGACCTCAACTTTTCAAGCTGACTTCATTTGAATACTACCCTGCAAAAGAATAAACGCTTCTGGGTTACTGCTTTAGATCTTGAGTTTTTTTGCTCTCAGCTTTGTCAAAATGCCCCTCTCAGGCTGAGGTAATATGTGATTTCACCATAGAAAAGTCAAGTGGATGAAGCAAAGGAAAGTGTTAATTGTTTGCTAGGATACGTGGAGTAACCAGACTCTTTTAGTAAATAAGAAATACATAAAACTTTTGCCTTATAGAACATCTCTGGAACACAGTGCTTGCTACTACTGTCTTTTTGTATTCCTGAGTGTCACACTGAAGAAAGACTTCATGTGTAGCTGGGTTTTTAAGACTTAATCTCTTATCTTAAGATGCCTGTCCCATATAGAATCATAGAATCATAGAATAGTTAGGGTTGGAAAAGACCTTAAGATCATCTAGTCCTAACCCCCGGCCATGGGCAGGGATAACTCCCACTAAATCATGCCACCCAAGGCTCTGTCCAACTGGCCTTGAACACCACCATCGATGGAACATTCACAATTTCCCTGGGTAACCCATTCCAGTGCCTCACCACCCTTACAGTAAAGAATTTTTTTCCTTATATCCAATCTAATATATTTTATAACCATATAATTTATAATCAAGATGCAGACTGAGAATTAAGGAGGGATGGACACAGACTAGACAAAAATATGTATAGCTTTGTTTAGTGCTTTTTAGCATTAAAACTTTTCATAATTTTCTTTACATAGTAGAAGTCATAAAATTACAATATTTCATACAGCTATGGCATGTTTGATGCACATATTAAAAATGCTATGTATGCATTTCCTCTAGTATTCTGAGGATTCTTGATTCAAGATACTCAGACTTTCTCTATACTAATACAGTGAAAAAGCTCCTGTACTGGACTTTCTTCACAGACACTGTCATAGCATTAGAAGTATTATGGGATTCTTTGCTAGGACCACAGCCTTCTCTAAGACAATTCTTGTCACATTTTGGATGTTAGCAGGAGTGACAAGGGCCATTTCCCAAACACTGTCATGGAATATAAAAGAGTTTACAGGTATGGATATGGACCTTTCCACATGATTTGTTCTCAGTGCTAGTGAACATTTAATTTACTAGCCTGGGCACAGAACACCTTTCAGAACTGACAAGATACTCATTCAAGGCATCAGAGAGAAGATAAAATAGAATTTCTCCATCTTTCTCCTGTTTTCAGTGAAAGAAAGCATTTACTCTTGTCAGTAGGAAAGAATTGGGATTCCTCTGCTCTCTAACTGCTTTAATACAGGAGACAAGGCAATTGGTCTGGATGGTGTCTTCACAATTTTAGGTGACCTCTCAAATGCTGATTTCATTTATTTCTCCAGACATGCTTTCAGGCTTAGATAAAAGATTCACCTATGTAAAGCAGGGTTGAAGGCAGATTTTCATCAAAGATTCACCATAGCCACAAAGATGAACCCATATCTATCTTTTCCATCATGAAAGCTTCTTTGAGAACTGCTGGATAAAAGGACTTGCAATGACTTCTGATATTTTTTAATGCATGAAGTTTATTATTCTAAGCTATTTATTCACTTTAAGAAAGAAAAGTTCAGGAAATGGATGGCAGAAGGCTTAATTAAACCTATTATGTGTCACAATGACAACATGGTAACTAATCCAGACAGACTGCTTCAACTAGCTTTAGAAATTCTCGTGTTTAACAACAACAAAGAATTTAAGCACGTGCTTAATTTTAAGCACATTCATCATCCTATCAACTTCAAAAAGAGCATGCAAGTATTTTAACATTAAATACTTTGCTAGACTAGGGCCAAAGTTCTTGGCACATTGCAACAGTGAACTAAGCTGTATAAACTAGATGTTTATATAAGCAGATGAATACTAGTACAGCTAAAATTAAAATAACTCGGGTTTTTTTTCCGAAGTTGAAATTAAACAAAAAGTTCTACTTTGACTCAAAACTTCATTTTTTACTAATTATAAATAAAAACCCTATCCTAGCTTTCAGTTTAAAATTATTTCTGATTCTTAACAAAAGAAAAGGATAAATTTGCAGAACTGTAAAGTAGATATATCCAAGTGTTTGAACATTTAAGTGGGAAACTGAGGCATGCAGGATGGGGAGGGGGGAAGGTTGATCCATGTCACTGAAAACCTTAGCCTTGAAATATAGTTTTTAAGAAGGATCTCACAAAATCTTGTGAAAATACCCCACCTTGAACAAATAAATAATGGAAGAGATAGGAAGCAGAGTCTCCACATCTGAACTAGAAGACAGATCCCTTCCTTCAGTAAGGTAACACAATTTCTTCATTCTTCATTTACATGAAAGTCTTTATGGAGCGTGAAAAAAACTCATATTAATCTCAGTTTCACTGAATTATATCCTTTAATTAATAAACTTTTTATGAATATAAAATGCAACCAGTCCTACATAATATAAATTCCTTCTGGCACATACGCATGGGTTGAAGGTGTCTCTTAAGCATGCACTTGCTAAAAACAGCAACTTGAAATTATGCAAAAAAACCCCTGAAAGCTTTATAGGGTAAATCGCCGTTGCATCTATAGCTATTCTTAACCAATAAAGCAACATTATTCATATTGCTTTGATGATTTCAGAGCATAGCAATGCCCAACTTAGGCTGTATTACAGGAAGATTAGGGTCGTTTTTAAAAATGGAAGTATGATTAGTTGCATTCTGATTTCTTTTCCCACTTCAGATTGTTTTCATCTTTTATAGTATTTAATACTGTTTTGCTTTACAGTTTAGAAAAAATGTTGACATTGTAACATGATAAAACATTTTGTTAGATCACATATTCTGGAATTAATATAAGAAATTAAGTTTTTTTCCTGTGCTTAGTGGGTGGTAATTAATTAAAGTCTTTATAAATAAGTACTAAGAAATTATGAAGTAAACCTAACAAGATATCCAGGGAGCATGATAGCAAGAAAGAAAACATGGACCATTAAGCTCATTTCTTAAGGAGCCAAATTTGCTTATAGGCTGTCAGAAGTGTGCTGTGATGGAACAGGCAGCACACACGCTGTTTCCCCAGGAAACTATTGATTTATATGTCTGCATCATTGCTGACTTCTTATTCTGTACATTACTGGGAAGTCATGGTAGCTCATCAATTGGAAAAGGACATTCAAATTGTAGCTAATCAATAGCCTTCTCTGTAGATTAAATGAGAAAATAGATTTAATAGAAAGGAGGAAAATGATACAAAGAAACCAGTGACAACAGATAAATAAAAATGCAGCAATGAGTTCCATAAATGATAGGTGGGAAGTTATTTTCGCCTAACACTTCCCAATTTTTTTAGCTCAGACAGTAAATATCATAGACATGGTAGTCTTGTGAAAGGCCGAATACTCCACAGATAGAGAAAAGCAATTCTGTTTTGTGACCTAATGGAATACAGAGATTGTACATATGGTAAAGGTATGCACAAAATACATCCAATGTTGTAGTCAAAGTTGTACAACACTGCTCCAAAGCAAGGCTGTGCAACCCAGCACAATAACATGCAGGCAGGTAGACTCAGTTTGGAAAACATATTTTTTCCAATCTCCCATGTTCAAGCCACTTACTCTTTTTTAGCTCATGTACAGAGAGCAAAGTAGCCAACACTGAGGAATTAGTACTAAAGTTTAATTTTGAAATCCTCCTTTTGGCTTCCATAAATTTCTAACAGGAATGAGAGGAAATGAGAGACCAAACTAAAACAATCTAACAAGGTATGTGTGCTTAATGCCTAAATTACTTCTTAAAACTCTTACACTTTGTTATTAAGTTTCATACCCTCAAAACATTTATGATGTTATGCACTTATCTAAAATTACTAGATGTTGAAAAAGTTTGGGTTTTTGCTTGCAGCAACTATAAGTTTGCTATTGTTGATTTTATTTGGCTGATGCTCTTGCCTTTATGTATGCACATTTTTTCATAATGCGGTAAAAAGTTAAGCTAGAAGAATTATGTTTCTATTTCCATTAACTGCAGAATCTTTAAAGAGGTGTTTGGGATTTGAATAACTCTTCCGTAAAGATAGCCACACCCAGAACTACAAAATTCACTAACGTTAAGATCAGCTAAAGGCATTCAGTAATTATCCCTCTAATGCTCCCACATTTTAATGAGCTGATTAGATTCTTGTTAAGAAAATATTCTTTGCACATGAACTATTACTTGTGTTTGTGAAGTATAAATCACATTTGAAAATACCAAACTGATAGCTTTTTATCTTTTCAACAACCTATTAAGTCCAAATGTGTGAAATGTGACTTTTAACATATGATTTCTGTAATCAAGATTTGGAGCTTTGAGCAACCTTGTCTAGTGTCCAGGGAAGGTGTCCTTGCCCATGGCAGGAGGATGGAACTAGATGATCTTTAAGGTCAATTCCAACCCAAAGCATTCTATGATTCTATGAAATTATTCTCATCAGGGGAATGTGGCAAAGGAAGTAAGATGAAGTAATTCTGATTTGCTTGACATTTTGTCAGTGTTAACTCTGACATTTTGTTCCCAATTTTTCTGCATAAAATTCTATTCAAGACAAAAGGAATTCCTGGCCAACAGGTGCTTTTATTGGAAAACATATTTCTCCTCAGCTTCTGTTACAGCATAGGTTTTAATTTCTCATTTTTTCCCCCTTTACTTTCTTAAAATAGCATTAAGTAGCACTACCTTGGGCAGTGCAAAGAAGAGAAAAAAAAAGAACTTTTTTGAGTTTAAATCTTCATAAATATGTGCTATGATAGTTTCAAATTTCATGCAGACATTTAATTGCATATAGCTGGTCTTTCCACTTTGCTCCATAAAAGTAACCAGTGACACCGGAGGCTATTTCAAAAGTTATATCGCCAGTCATGTATAAAAGAATTTAATTTTCTATTTCTTTCTCTTTTAAATACATTGTATAAGTTCTTCAAAGTTCTATTGTAATTATGCACACTTTCAAATAGTATAATGCACTAACATTTATGCACCAGCAATGCTCAAGTACATGATAATAGCCACAGCAACAGGACTTTTGGCCATGCAATTGTGCAAAACTAAGAGTCAATGCAACAAACATTCTCCTTTTTCAAGTTTTGTGATATTCTGCACAGGCACATTACAGCACGTTTTTCCTATAAGACTGCCAAAGGCCTTTTTTAATGGTCCCTGTTGTTACCTTTTGAGCTGTATGCCATTTCTCCCTTTAATTAGAAGAACAACTCTAAGAGCTATTTTTCACAGCAGTAAAGAGCATTCAAGCAAACCCATGAACACAATTTTTTTAATTTTTCTGTCAAAGTAGTAAGTTTCTTAGCTTCTGGAATCTGTGGCTTTCAGTGAAACAAGGGAAACTGAATGCTATTATGTATACCTTTGTTCTCATAATCAGAAATGCCTTGATTTATCCTTGGGATTATAAATTACCCTTCAATCCATTAGAGCCCAGTAAAATTGAAGGGCATCAGCTACTTTAATTACTTTAAGGTTAGGATCTTTCATTACAAAAATATTTTTTCAGTGCTTTACTTTCTGTCTCAGTGAAAATAACTGGAGACATGTTAACATGCAAGCCTGCTATTACCAAGCAATACTTCACTATGAGGGTGGTGAGACACTGGCACAGGTTGCCCAGAGAAGCTGTGGCTTCCTCATCCCTGGCAGTGTTCAAGGCCAGGTTGGATGGGGCTTGGAGCAACCTACTCTAGTGGAAGTTGTCCCTGTCCAAGGCAGAAGTGCTGCAACTGGACGATCTTTAATATCTTTTCTAACCCACAACATTCTTTGATTCTAAGATTTCATGATTCTATGAATAATATAAAATGTCCTACTTGAACTATATTGAAGTTTTAACTTACAGTATTTTTTCACAGTCACGACATTTAAAAATTTATTGTATTTCAGTGTAATGTAAGCTAATTTTTGTCTAGTGCATCTCTACCTATCTACAAAATGCTTTAGAGCTCAGTGCTAATTACTGAATAATGGTAGTCTGATCTAAAGACCATTTAATTGTATACTGCATCACCCAAGGCTGATTTCAGGTAATTAAAGAATTTCAATGCAAGAAAAAAAGTTATTAATAAATGAGATGTATGTATATATGTGTGTGCATATGTGTGTGTATACATATGTTAAAATATCTTAATGTTGTGGTTTAAGCCCATCACACAGTTTGCTCGCTCACTCTCTCCTCTTTCTTCCCCCAGTCCTGGGGGATGGGGAGGAGAATCAAAAGAATGCAGCTCCCACGGGTTGAGATAAGAACAGTCCAGCAACTAAGGTATAGCACAAACCACTGCATCAATAATAATAATAATGACAAGAGAAACACAAGGAAAGAATACAATCGCTCACCACGGATACCTAGCCCGACCCAAGCCCGACCACACAATACACCCCTCCCCTTCTGGGTCTCTGCTTGCCATTTTTTTATGTCCTGGCCATGACATGCTGTGGTATGGAATACCTCTTTGGTCAGTTTGGTCAGGTGTCCTGTCTCTGCTTCTTCTTGGCTTCCCTTCCTCCCTGGCAGAGCATAAGGCTCAGAAAGTCCTTGGTCAGACCAAAAGGTTCTAAGCCATAACTATAAACATTGGTGTTACCAACATCGCTCCCAGGCTGAAAGTTGAAAACACAGCATTGCACCAGCTACTAGAAAGGAGAAAAATGACTGCTACTGCTGAATCCATGATATTTAATATGGAAAATTTCCTCATTTATTTCAGAAAGATTGTGATTACACTAAAAAAGCTTTCCTAGAGAATAAGAGGTATCAAAACCAGTATGTTTTAAATCATAAAAACATCTTTTGTGCTGTAAAGTAAATATTCCCTTTAAGCATCAGAAAAAGCACATTTTTAGTTTCCTAAAAGAAATAAAAGAGTATTAGCACTTTGGGAACCAGTGTAAACTTTATACCACTCAAGATAACAGGATGAAGGTATTATGTTCTATTCTTCAAGAAAATTTATTTGAACTTTCTGGTCAAACTCAATGTCTTAGATATTTTAAAGCTGAAATCACAATGAAAATCTTTATTTTAATTTTTTTTTAGATCTGACTTACTCATACATTTCTGCGATATATGTGTTTCTTCTCACAAGTTCTGTGGCATTGTTAGCTACACCTCAGCATTTCCAGCTAGCGTTCCTCCATTAACCTTCCTGAGAAACTTTCATTACAATTTCCAAGTAAATACTTTAATGAAGAGAAATCACACTCAAGCCATTACAGTGTAACAACTTTGATACCTGCAAAAGCAGCTGTACAGGCTAACAATAATTTAAAAATCCAATAAAAATAAACTCTTCATCAGGGACTGTAGCAATAGGACAAGGGGTAATGGGCTCAAACAGAGGAAGTTCAGGTTAGATATAAGGAAGAAGTTCTTTACTGTGAGGATAGTGAAACACTAGATCAGATTGCCCAAAGATGTAGTATATGCTCCATCCCTGGCTGGACAAAGCCTTAGGTGACATAGTCTAGTGTGATCTATTGAAACTAATAAACCTCCTGTTGTTTGAACTCAAGCTCTTACTTTCTCTGTACATTTTGCTCAGCTGAAGGTCAAATGTCCACCTGTTAGCCATACTCCTGAAATGGGAAGAGAAATCTGAGATTCAGAGAGCTGGAACTATCTATATCTACCAGTTGTCAGGTCCTCTAAACAAGTGACTTGTTTTATGACAGTTTTCTTGTCTAAAAGATAAAATATAGCAGAACTTTCTCAGTGCTACAACTAAGACTGGCATTCAATAATGCTGTGATGAGACCACTATAGTGGTGTTAGAGGTTTTAAATATGCTACCCTGGCATGAGGAAACTTAGAGAAATGTCAGTAGTGCTCCCAGCTCAGAAGTGGGTGATTAGTTCCTTGATCTTGCTAATAAATACCTTGACAAGATCTGCAGCAGGTAACACTAAAGCTATAGCTTTGAGAGGTCTGACTTTAGTAGGAAGGGGTGGATTAGTGGAGAATCTCAGACACCACACTATCTCTGCTGAATTATCCATGCCACCATGTGTGTTAATAGACATGCAGGTAGGCAACTTTTCCTTAAACCCATTGCTTTCCAGTTGCAATTTTATGAAGATCTGCCTTATTTTTCTTGGTAATGTACTATTTTCACCAGAAAATGAGAAATTAGGTTGGAGTTTATTTTGCACCTCTCCAGAACACCTCATGGTGGGTTTTGCCTACATAAAGCACTAAAATGGTGTTCACTGCCTTCTTGTAAAGTGCTGGAAGTAAGTCAGGGTTAGAAGTAGAATATCTGAAATTCTGGCAAGTTTTTCTTTTTAATATGTTTGAAAAAGAGCATGCTATAGATAGACTATACCAGTTACTTGGGATCATGAATTGTTGATAGCTTCTGTAAGATATGTTGTAGTAAATACTTTCAAAGGCATTGATATGATGTGTTCAGTTTCCATTAACAACTAAAAAAAAATCTCAGTCTCATAGTGAAATGTATGCATGATATGTCTCCACAAACATGGTCATAAAAGATGAACATTTATATACATATATAATACAAAACTATGCTTATAGTTAAAGGTAAAGACTACCCTACTCTGTTTCTAAGTTCTTTCTCTTGCTCAGATAGTGTAGCAAAATGATAAACATTTCAGGAAACGAGTGAGTGAAAGAGATATATTAGCAGAGTGTTCCTCATCAAAGGATAGCATTTGGGATCATCTATTAGAGTTATTTTCCCTGACACTGTTCTATTTTAAAAGTAAACATAGAAAAGCATTCTTTCCCACTAAACATTTAATTTCCAATTTAGATATCCGAGCCCAACAAAGTCAGTGGACAGTGTAACTTCTGTAATGTACTAAAATTACAATTTAGACCCTTATTAAGCAACGTAAAGATCTGATTTATCCATGTTAAAAAAAAAAATTGTTACTCACATGCAAACTGTAGAACAGCTTCTCTGCTTAAAATACTGCCAAACATGTTGGTAGTTAAACACTGATACTGTCCAGAATCCTTCATTTCACTGGGATTATTGATCATCAAACTTCCTTCTATTAAACTGTAGCGATAATCACTTTCAATGTCGATTTCAGTTCCATTTCGAAGCCATCTTAAGAAAAAAGAGAGAAACTACTTCAGTATTTTATGGCCAAAGGAAGGCATCCAACTTACCAGACAAAACCTGACAGCCCCAGTTATAAGGATGACAGCTACCTAAAGATACCCTGGGCAGGAACCCATTTCTTTGGCAGAGCTTTGGATGAAGACATACCACAAGATATGCCTGACAAAAGTTTTCCTGAAAAAAAAAAAACAAACCATAGATACAAATGGATCTTCTGTCCCTGAAGAGCAAGTGTGTTCTTTGTTTTGCCTGTGCTGAATCAAATTAGTAACAACTTTTTCTTCTCTTGCCCTCCTAAAAACACTAGCATCCACAAAGGGTCCAGATTTGAAACTCATATAGCAAATGCATCCTTTATCTTAAAAACAGGACTTCTACTGTGCTTATGATAATCAATGTTTCAATTCATATTCTAACATTAAAGCCTTAGGTTAAGATGAGGTTAGAGTTAGCAAAGCTTTCTGCACTCTATGAAGGCAAGGGAGCCTTCTTTTTCAGTTTTCCAGCATTTACTCTTCTGGGCTCAAGAAATTAAGAAAACTGATTTAAATACAGAAAGGAGAAAAGCAAGGACTATAAAGAGAAGGGAGGTAGATTTATGAACACAGGCTACTTTGGAAAAAAGGAAGTTGGCAATGGACAAATGCAAAATAAAATCAGATGGAATCAGTACACACAAAATTCAGAGAAGCCTGGGACATGGGAGATGGGAATTTGCTGGTGGCTGGTCAAGGGCAATGCCTGGCAGCTACTAGGTAAATGGAAACTAAGATCAGATGAGGAGTTGGCAGGAATATTAAATTTGAGTGGTATTTGAGACTGAAATGAGAAGTCTAAGCAATAGTGACAGTGATGGGAGCAAGCATATGATAGAAAAAGCCAGGCTGTAGGAAATATACTAGAAAGTATCACATCTGAGCCAAAAAAATGAATAATTCTCAAATGAACACTTCTTTTTCTGAGGTTTCAGAAATGGAGACCTAATAGTCTCATAATTTTTCTGCTGTGTGAGTGCATTTGGGGGTTTAGTTGGGTTTTTTTCTTCCCCTGGATATTCTCTGCCAAAAAGCCTCACCCCTCTCATTCATCTCCAAAGACTGAAATAACAAAACCTGCTATAGTCCACTGGCTGCAAAAAAAAAAAGATTTTGTGTGGTAAGTTAATAGACTCCAGTACTTTGGAACAGCTTTTGGGGAGGGGTGAAATGTCTCAAATAAAGCATAATAATCCTTTCTAAGAAGACTTTTTAGATTGGCTTTCATGTCAAGCTGTATAGAATATAAAGCTGTTAAAAGAATGCAAAGAAGAGGTACAGCACAGCTATTGTGGTGCACAGGTATTTCACTGCTAGTTTGCTGTCCTTCTGTAGTTTCAAAGCTGCCTCCAGAAATTGACAGGCATGTCGCCAGAGTTCTGCAAAGGGAAGAACTTGCAACATATAGACTCCAGAGGCAGCCTTCATGAAGTAAAATTATTATCAGTTCAACCTATCTTGTTAACATTCATGGTGAGTGAAGTACAGACAGAAGAATTCAGCTGAAGCAGCTCTGAATTTTTCTTAATCCAAAGGTGGAAACTGTCATAATTTGGACAAATTATGGAACTATTATTTGTCCCTTTTCTTATGATTGGACTTTTAATCACAGAGGACTCCTGTTCCATTTAATGTAAGAAATGAAACACTGTTGACATTATCTTTAATTGCAAAGGACATCAGGGAAATATCTGTAGGATTCGCTACACTGTTAAAGAGATTCATATATTCACATGAGGAACCTTTCATCTTGAACAATTTATTAATGAGTTAAGATTTTGAATGAAACAAAGAAATTTAACTTATATATATATATATGAAAAAAAATTCAAAATCAATCGTTCCAAAAAATGATGGGAGATTAAGATAAGGAAAAAGAAAAAATTATAGGGTCTGGCATTTCCAAATAGAAGCTGACACAAAATTCAATTCCTTTAATTAGCTTTCTTCAGTATTTTCATTTTCAGTTAAATTCAATGTAAAAATAAGTTTTTGTTATGCTACCCCAAAACTCTGATGGTTGCCTGCCTATGTATCTTGGGTTCTATCATGGGTGATTATATTCCTTGCATATAATCTAAGAGGAACAGCAACACTGAATAGTGTGTTGTGTTCTTCTATGTACCCTTGCTGATCTTGGAGGACAGAATTCCAAATGCAATACTTAAAAGGTAACAAGATGATAGAGAAAAGCAGCTACATTTTTTCTTGAAGGCAAGTGACAGATAACATTTCAAAATACTCCAATTTGGTTTAGGAAGACAGAAAGTCATCTAAAAATATTTTTCAACTGTCTTTTTTATGAGGAAATGATGCTGAGAAAACATTCTAATCAGCTTATATGTGTTATATATACCTATATATTATAAATAAAATAGGAAACACAGTGTTTCACAGGCAGCAAAAGCAGTGTAGTGAAGCAGCAACTCAGGGAATTCTGCATCTGCCTTTAACTCAGTAACACTGCTGAGATCCCACAGGTAGCTTGTGAATGTCTGTATTCGTCATCGAAGGTCTCAGTTATGTTCTTCATTGTACAGTTCCTGACTTCTGATACTGAAGTATGATTTGCAGAAATGCTGAGCAAATGGAATCAGTTTGTTTCAGGGAGCTATTCCTTAAATTAATGCATCTTGATACTTTAATGAATGAATGAAACTCAAGAAATTATATTTTTTTCAGTACAGTGTAAAATTTGAACAAAAGGAAAAAAACTCTTTGCAAGGAAGAAGAAAATCTGAAATGATGTGAGCATTTGCCACTCTGCTAAAATGAAGTAATATCCTAGCAAAAAAAAAAAAAGAATTTGCAAACTGGTTTCATAAATTACACATACTAAGGAAACTAATTACAATGGCAAAGACAATATAATTTTGGAATTTTTGAGTGTTTTATACATTCTTTTAATGTAGGTTAAAAAAAAATAGTTGCACTGTGCTTTGGTTTGTTTGTTTGTTTGTTTGTTTTCTGAAAATAATTCTTAGCAGCATGGACCTCACAGCCCATATAAATAACTATCTCTATTGTCCTGTGTTTGTAGATAACAAGGTCTTGGGTGATACTTAAATATCCCTTCTTTTCACTGTCTCATGTGTCAAAGGTTAGACAGAGACATATAACAAACCTCTGCCTATCTATAGACGTTTTTGAGGCTAAATTCCCTCTGCACCTGCCCTGAGAATAGTAAATTCCTCATAAAGTAATTTATTTTTCTTTTCCCTTCTCCTGAATGGTAGTGTGTACTGCATATGCTGCACAGACAAGTGACAGCAACTTAAGAAGATAAACGGTGCCGTTAGAATTAGGCCTTTCAGGTCAAAGTTTTCCTTGCATGAACAGTAGTCAGGAAATTTTGTTTATAAGACAGCTGACACCAGTGGATCTCCGGAGAACTGAAGGAATGGATATCACCAAATCATAAAACAGCCCCAGTTGAAAGGGTCCTCAAAAGATCATTTGGGCCAATATTTCATAGGAAAAGGAGGCTAGATGAAATTATCTAGCACCTTGTTCAATTACACCTTCAAAATGTCCAGGGACTCTGACAAGTCCCTGAGGAGGTTGTTCCAGTGAATGATTATTCTTACAGTAAAAATTTCCTTCTTGAGATGAAACCTCTCTTGCCTTCTCCATGTGGCTTCTTGTGAAAATAAAGCCTCTTTGTAGCTCCCCTTTAAATACACTGAAAGTCTTAATTGTTGACTTCACTCCAATATGAAAATGCAAAAAACAGTTGGACCAAGAGAGAAAGGAGATGACATAGGTTCTCCAAAGAAAATCACAAGAATAAGATTGTTTGGGAGGGCTGATATAGGGTTTCCCTCTTTTGGTGGGAATTTGTGACTTTTCCCCATGGTCGCATCATTTTTAAAGGACTAACAAGACTGTAACAGTGTGTGGAAACAATAGACATATTATTTTTTAATCAGCAAGCAATAAATATATAATAGAAATTTCACTAAGAATGTCAATAAGGAAGAAAACAAGTTTGCTTTTACTCTACAAAGTGGGGAGTGCATGTAATTTCAGTTTGAAAAATTTCTGATTGCTCATTTCTAACCCTATGTTACATGTTTTAGTTGTGCCTGCACCACTTGAAAGGGTTGTGCCTTAAATCACTTCCATTTATTGACTCACATCTGTTTCAAAGAGGCAGATTCACTGCTGTTATGATAGGGATATCTAAAGATAGTTCTGCCTCTGGATTTCTTCCAGCCACAGAAATGCAATTTCTGTGATTCAAGTAAGCCAAGGAGAATCCATCCAGAATGATAAGGAATACACAAATGAACTAGGTTTAATAGGTAAAAAATAACATGCGGAAATTATGATTGTCACATATGACAAAACATAATGATTAGAGTCCCAATGTTCCCTTTATAAGTGAAGAATGACTAAATGAGAAAAGATAAAAGGTATAGGGAAATAATATTCAACCATATGCTCCCTAGTCCTCCTACATCACTTGTAAGTCGTATAAAATATGATTAGAGTCCAATACAGCAAATGGGTGAGGTGACTGCAATATACTGTTCCCACCTGCAAGTGGTCATCATTAATAAACTGAACTCTCAGACTCACAGATGCATTATAACAGATCCGTATAGTAGCTGTCTGTGGAATAAGAGCCTGTATGGAAAATTAGGCAAGAGGCAACAGCTGCAAAGAAACAAAATGGTGGACTTGTGGGGGAGAAGACACCAGATTTGGCTTAGCCATGGTATCCTCTATTGCATAGTCATGTCATTTAATGTACTTGTTCTTTACTACTCTCCTTATAAAATGTGCCAGTATTTCATAACTTTATAGATGTTCAGAAAAAAAATCAATTAAAGATTTTGGTGTCCTTGGTTGTTACAGACATAAGTCAAAAAAAATGGACAAAAAGAGTCCTTCCACATGGATAGATATGATGCACAGAGAACATAATTTATAACTTCACATACTACTTTGTTTTTATTCACTACCACGTACACTTCTTTCTTATTCAGAATCAGAAAAGGCATTTAATCAGGAAAGCTATTTGTGCCACACAGCCGTTTCTGTTATGTTGTTCTCCAAAGCACACTGAATCTCAGAGTGGGATCGCAGTGGCTAATATTCTGAAAAATAACAAAAAAAAATCCTAAACCAGGTACCTGTATGTGGGAGTAGGATTTCCACGAGCTTGACAGTTCAGAGACACTTTCTTCTCCTCAGAATCAGTTGGAAAAATCACGTCACCTGGCTCTTGTATAAACACTGGCCCGTAATCAACACTTTCTGTGGAAATAGAAGTGCTATAGTTTAGGAACTCTGAATAAATCTAAATGTGTTATGCCTTTTATAAAATGAGATTAAAGTATGAAAAATTACGTTTGTTTTTCAGAGGTTCATATGACATTATTTTAGATGATATGTTAAAAAGCAATAGTTAAAAGAAAACATATATATAGAGAAGAAGTATTAATGTTAACAATAAAATGTATACCATTTTTTAAGTGTTCATCATGCCTTAAAATGTTTTCCTTATAGACATCTTTTGGTCTGCAATATAATGAGCAGCTATAGTGAATTAATCCAGCAAGAGGAATATAGAAAGCAAGGTAAACAAAAATCGTCCTGCTGCTTGCAGCAGCTCATCTCACGAAGGACTTTAAAGCAGTTGCTAAGAAAAATCGCTTGTAAAATTAATAGCAGCTACTGGTGGCTACTGTTAAATAATATATAGCAATATCTGACATTTAATTTTCCTTCACTGTCTCCTCTAATTTTGGCATGTATCTATAGCTTCATGTGAATTCACATTTCTGAACAAGAAAAGCTAGAAGGACCAACAGAATACATCTGATTCCAATTCATATTGTTAAGAGGGAAGTGTAACCTTCATAAAGAGAGAAATTGCAGGTTTAGTATTCCTGTTCGCATAGTATTGAATAACTAAAATGCTCATTGTGCACTAGAAGACTGAAAATTTAATTTAGACTTGTTCCCAACTTTCAGATAACTTAGTCCCACACAGCAAATTTAGAGCACTAGCCTAATTATTTGGGTGAGGTGACATAGTTACATTGGTTTACTACTTGCAATTAAACATATGGGAACAGAGTTTTCTCTGTCAGTTTTATGGGTTCATATGTTCACATCATAAAATTTCTCCAAATGGCACTGAGGGCAGCATGACATATTTAAAAGTTTATAACCTCTTGTTATATTTATCCTACCAATATCAACTTGAAGTGAGAAAGTCACACCTGAAGACTTTTGAGTTTGATCATAGACTTATAAAAATTATTTACTGCTTTGTTTCAATGACACCATGCAACTTCAAAAACATCTTACAGGCTCACAGTTTTGGGAACAGTGACTTTTTTCACACTTCTAATAGCTTCAGACATACTGAGTGCATAGGATAAGGCGCCCAAGACTATGAGACTGAGTTTTGGTACAGGGAAAAATGGAGTCTGAAAAAGGATGAGAAACATGGGAGGCATAGGCAATAGTATGTTAGTTCTGAGATGCAAATTTCCATGTCCTTACAGTCTGTGAAATTTTGGGTTTCTCATTTCTATTATTATCACACAGTGAAAAGACCACATGAAAACACATTATGCTAATCATCTACCCTTTTTAGGGACTATAAACCTAGGGTTTTTTAATTCTTACAATACTATTCAAATGAGTTTTTGAAAATACCTTTATTTTCAGGTATATATAATTATACTGAAACTGATTCAAATAATTCGCATGTAAATTCATAGTCAGTAAGAATAGTAGTAATTGGTTGTTTTTGTTTTGCATAATTTTAAACCTTATTAGCCCTTTTTGTAAGACTGTGTGAAAGTATGGATTGCTGTTCTGCATATTTACATTACTTTCATGTTTAGGTATATTACTTTAGTTTGGTATATTGGCAGAAAAACATTTTCTGGAACAAATATCTGATTTATTAAAAAAAGCCCAACCACAATAAGTGACTTGGGATATGTGCTTCAATTATCAAAGTTAAAATAGCTCCAGTACTATGTTTTGATCACTACAGCTGAGGCTTTCACAGAGGCACTGGAATCAGCAGGATGAAGAAAGGCAAATGTCAGCACAAAAACATTGTATAGATTGTTTCTGACAATTTGTTTATCTGCTTCTTATATGGTACAAAATGAAAATACTAATGAATGTAGGTGCAAATAACCAGAGCTCCCATCAGTGTAGAATTGAGCAAAACCAAGAATTAATGAATTAATGAAAAACTAAATTATAGGTTTATATTTGGATGTTTTCACATGTAGATTAGTAGATGTATAGCTATGAAAATTAATGATTTCTATCTTCTCTCTAGATTTTACCTTCTCCTAGAGAGTCATTCTGTAGATAGATTATAAAGTCATAGTCTATGACTGCTGGAAAGAAAAGAAAAAAATGCAGTTCTACAAAGGTGTTACAGTCATTAGCAGTACAGCTGTTTTTTCTTCCTGTCCTACAATTTTTCTACCTGTCCAATAGTAATACTGAAATATTGTGTTGCACTTCCTTTTGGAGAAATAACTTGAATTCTTTAGGTGGATCCTTGCATTTCTGATGGTAGTGCTCAAATGGATATTTGTGATATATGGAATAAGAAGAACAGGTTTTATTTCTGCTGCATCAAAAGAAGCATAACCAGCAGGTCGAGCGAATGATTCTCCCCTCTACTCCACTCTAGTGAAACCTTACTGGAGTACTGTGTCCAGCTCAAGGGCCCCCAACATAAAAAGAACATGGATCTCTTGGAGCAAGTAATGAAGATGAGGGCAATGAAGATGATCAGAGGGCTAGACCACCTCTCCTTTGAAATCAGTCAGAGAAAACTGGGCTTATTCAGCCTGGACAAGAGAAGGCTCTAAGGATACTTATAGCAACCTTCCAGTAACTAAAGGGGGCCTATAAGAAAGCTAAAGAGGGAGGTTTTACAAGGGCATGTAGTGATGTGACAGGACAAGGGAGGATTGATGTTGTCATGTTTTAAGCCCCTCACACAGTTCGCTCACTCATTCCCCTGTCTTTCTTCCCTCAGTTCCAGGTGGATGGGGAGGAGAATGGAAAGAATGCAACTCCCACAGGTGGAGATAAGAACAGTTCAGTAGCTAAGGTACAACATAAATCACTACTGCTACCACCAATAATAATGATGACAAGGCAAATACAAGGAAAGAGAATACAACTGCTTACCATCCAATACTAAGCCCAACCCCACAGCAAGCCCCCACGCTTCCAGGTAACTGCATCTAGTTTTTACATCCTGGGCATGATGTGCTGTGGTATGGAATACCTCTTTGGTCAATTTTGGATTCAGTGTTCTGTCACATCTTTCTCCTGGCTTCCCCTCCTCCCTGGCAGAGCATGAGGCTCAGAAAGTCCTTGGTCAGACCAAAACATTACTAAGCAGTAACTGAAAACATTGGTGTTATCAGTGCTGTTCCCAGGCCAAAAGTCAAAAACACAGCACTGTACCAGCTACGAAGAAGGAAAAAAAATGACTGCTATTGCTGAACTCATGACAGATGCAGACTGAAAGAGGGAAGACTTAGATTAGTTATTACGAAGAAGTTCTTTTCTGAGAGTAGCAAGGCACAGTTGCCCCGAGAAGCTGTGGCTGCTCCATCCCTGGCAGTGTTCAGGGCCAGACTGGACAGCGCTTTAAGTAACCTGGTCTGTTGGAAGGTGTTCCTGCCCATGGAAGGAGGACTGGAACTATATCATCTTTAGGGTCCCTTCCAACCCAAACCATTCAATAATTCTGTGATTCTATGTGTCATTGCAGTGAAGGCAAAGGTAAAAGCAAAAGTTCAGAAAGTTAAGCACATACACGCTGTTCCTAACGAATGAAAAGATGCAGTCAGCTGCTTATCTGCATTTCACATGGAGATTTCATTGCAGAGATTATTTAGAGACTCAGAAGTAACATAATAATGAGATGTTCATCAGTTTGTAGCTAAATCCACTAAATGAATTCTTAGTTAGATCATCTGGACTGCAACAGTACAATTGAAGAAAACGATCTATTCTCTAGACACAAAACCACTTGCTGAAAAGACAAGATTATATATTTATAGATTATTAGCCTTAATAAAAGGGTGACTAAATAAAATGCAATGGGGTGTGGTATGTGATATGCAAGAAAATGTAACAGATCACCTAATGATACCATCTTCATTTAAACTTCAGTGACAGATTTAAAACTGAAAATCAAAAGTGATCTATGACTCCTTGTTATGGCTTAAACCCAGCTGATAACTTAGCACTGTGCAGCCACTCACTCTGCTCTTCCCCTCTCCGGGGAAGGATGAGGAGGAGAATCAAAAGAATGCAAACCCTGTGGTTTGAGATAAGAACAGTTTCATAACTAGAGTACAACATGATACTTCTAATAATAACTGACTAACAAGGAGAGAGATATAAGAGAAAAAGGAAAAAAAGAACCCAAACAATAAGCCCAGCTGATGCACAAGAGAATTGCTCACTGCCTGCTTACTGATACCAAGCCTGACCTTATTGGTTCTTTCTGTGTAACCTACCATTTTATATACTGGGCACAGCATGCTGTAGTGTGAAATAGTAGTTAATACTAGCAATTAGTAGTTAACTAGTAATAGGATGGCTCATTCAGGTCAGGTGTTCCTTTTCTTCTCCTCCTGGCTTCTTCTGCCCCTGTTAAAGGTAATGGAAAGTCCTGGACTTTTCCAAAATTGATCTGGAACAGCACTGGAGGCGTCACTCTATTCTTTTTTTCTATGCAAGGAGCTTAAAACTACATTGAAATTTTGGGACTTGAGAACATTTCCCAGAATCCAGTGTGCACTCTGCAAATGTTGCTCTTTCATGGTAGGAGGAGGCTCTATGATGCAGATCTCATTTCTCTTTCTGTAACACAGATAATGGAAGTGAAGCTAGGCTGCGAGGCACACAGTCAGTGTGAGGCTGCAGATCTTGGAGATCAGTCAGTCATGGAGCGAGAACTGAGGAGTGAATTGGACTGAATGATGATCCCACAGCCTGAAATCTCTGAAACTCAGCAATGTGAACAGTCACCCTAAATTTAAGTAATTAATACATATCCTAGAGCAAATTAAAGAACTGTGCATGTGCATAGCACCACTCATAATACAGATTTTTTCTAACATTCCAGGATTAAAGTCTTAAATTTCACGAAAAGGTTTAATAGAATTTGGCCTGTCTTTTGCTATCTTACCATCTTATCAACTGTTATTTTAAGTAACAATTACAAATTAGCTGTTTTCAACATTTTCTTGTCAAATAAGACACTTCAGGGACCATAATCTTAATTTATAATTTGAAACATTCAGTTCACTGGTAAATGAATGGAGCTGATATTCAGCATTTGGATAAATGGCTTCAAATTTCTCCTGCAAATACTGTTGCTGCTTCACAATTTTCAACTTGCCAATACTTTTTAATTTTGATTCTTTGGTAACACCATGTCTTCTTTACCCTTTACACTTTACACTTCCTGTATTGTTTACAAGGTAGAGATTCTCCCTGAGAGAATAATGTGCAGATTAGAATCTGAAGTGCTTGGGGAAAACATATATCTAATGATCAGTACAGGATTTAAGCATTCTTCTGAAGAACAGGTGATTCTCATCTGTCACTGCTTTTAGGGACTGGAGATTTTAAAAAGGCGGCAACTGAGAAGTAGACATAGGCTACAAGTTCACTTTTCAGTAACTTTGTTGTCCATGCCAAGTTTGGTATATTACCTGATTCAGGAATTCCAAGCAATATCTACATTAATAACAGCAGCAAATGCTTAGGAGAGCTTGATGCCATTCTGCTTGAGGATTTCCAGTCTGAAGTGGGCAACCATGTGAATTTCACCTGATTACAACCAGGAATTTCTTAATTTGTCTTTTAAGAATATTGTATCACTTATTAAACACATAGTGACCAAAAAAACAAAACCAAACCAAAACTGCCTACATACAATTTCTTCAGCATACAGTATAACTGCGCATTGAGTAATATTTACAGAGATAGTTCTTGTGTCCTTTTACAAACTAGGCTGAAGGACTGCTCATTTATGCTCAGGAAAGCTAACATCACCTCTTGTTATTGGTACCAGGTCTAATCAAGTGGATCAGTCTGCTCCTTCTGATGAAAGTTTTCCTGGAAAAATTAATCTCTGGGTCTTACCACAGTCTGATCATGACCAGTTATAGCAGCATTTTCTTTAAGATCTTATGTTAGTCTCACAAGTAAGCAAGGTGAGAGTTAGATCTTTAGATGACAGTAGATGAGGATGACTGCTGAGGAAAAAAAAAAAAAAGGCTGCCTGATTATAAAGTCCTCTTGAGCAGCTCTATACACATGAGCTATTCTATGGAAGCAAACAGGCTTATATATATGTTAAATTTCTAAAGGATTAGAAACACTAACCATCTGAGAACCATATACCAGAAGATTTCATAAGCTGAAATGAGCACCACTCACACCTTATATCTGCAGTACACACACTCCAAACTGCATTACTGTAGTACGCAATCTACTGAGGCAGGTTACCCTTGGGTGGCTGCCAGTTGCCCACCACCCATTCAATCACTCCTCCAGGACAGAAATAGGATGAAAAAGCTCCTGTGTAAAGAGAATGACATCCCTTACAAATTACTGTCATGGGCAAAACAGGCTTCACTTGAGAAAACTTATTTCCTGTTTAAATAGACAAAAGACAAAAAATAAAGCCACCCACTCACCACCTTTTCCAGACTTAACTTCCCTCATCCACATTGATTCCTCCCAGCCATAGAGCTGCTGTGTCTGACACAGGATCTGTGTATGAGAGGCCTCTGAAGTGACCTCTTACAATTAGGCCAGACATCACAGGAAGTGCACTGGAGACCGAACTTGGAGCACATTAATTAATCTGCAGCATTCCTAACAGATAAATCCCACTGTCACTAGGAGGTCTCCACTGTGCCTGAGACCCCAAGCAGAGCTGACCAGTGCAGTGCCGTGTTCCCACCAGCCCTGGCCTGTGCTGATGCAGTGGCTACAGCCCACATGAGTCTCCTTGCAGAACCTGAAGTAATAAAATCCAGACCCCAGGACCATGTTCTGTGCAGCCAGGTGTGAGCGAACTGTTCATGCATGGAGACAGCAGAATTCTACATGTTATGACTAGAATTAAGCATTTAGTGTATTTTTACAAGTCTTTCAGCCTATCTGTGTCTATCACACATATCCAAAGGATACTGGGCTGTAAGATAGCCTAGGTGGCACTAGGTCAATATGGCAAACACTTGAATCGCTTCCTGGTGTTTAGACATCACATTCATTTGTCTGCACCCTCATGCTGAGCTCCATTTTGCTCTGCCCTAGACCTGACAACAGGGAGGAGGCTCAGGGAAACTGAGGGGGAACAGGACAGTGAAAGACCAGATCAGTAGGCTGTGTGCCAGCACAGAAAGGAGTGACAGTCGGCTCTCTATTGGCTGTTTTCCCTATGTGCCTGAGTTGTGATGTTTGTCCATCCCACTGAGTATAACAAGGCCAAAGAGTGATAGTCTTTCCCCTCTAGTAGTAGAGGGCCCCAGTGATGGGACGGCCATGATAGCTGATAGAATGTTGGTGGTGACTGTGTCACAGTGGATGGAATGTTGGTGTGCCATTCCATTCCACAGGGGTTCGTAGAATGAGCTCCCTAATGGGCATATAAAGGGTTGTGCACTAACAAGGGGCAGACCAGGCTGAGGTGAGAGGGCAGGAGGAAGGCAGGGTGGGAAGGGCTTGGCTGCTGGGCCCGGGCAAGGAGGCAGCACCTGCCCCATGAATGGCAGATGGTGGCTGCTCCTTCACTTCCAGAGCCAGAAACTCACACAGGGACAGGACCGGCACACGGCACACTCCTGACCCCGGCCGCACAGCCAGACACTCACCTCCTGCTGCAAGGACACAAAGTTAAGTCATCGAGCCTGGCAGAACCCTGAGCAAGTGTTCCCCATTTGAACAAGGGTGGCTGATGCCATGGCATTTTAGCTGCAAGCCCTGACATGGAAGACCAAACATGGAGCAACACTTTAAGCACCTAAACAAACAGAGATTGAAAGACTTCTACAATGGAAACAAGGTTACGTCATCAAGCCTAGCAGAGTTCTGGGAAGGGGTTGCTGTCGTGGTTTGAGGCGTAAATCAATCTGCCTGCCCACTCACTCCTCCCAACCTTCTTTTCCCCCCCACTTTAC
>JASSUY010042247.1:0-43443 GCA_032466535.1 Forpus xanthops
GAGGCACTGGAATGGGTTGCCCAGGGAAGCTGTGAATGCTCCATCGCTGGCAGTGTTCAAGGCCGGGTTGGACATAGACTTGGGTGGCACGGTTTAGTGTGAGGTGTCTCTGGCCATGGCAGTAGTTTTGGAACTAGATGATCTTAAGATCCATTCCAACCCTAGCTATTCTATGATTCTGTGATTCTGTGACTCAAGATGATAGAGTTGTATACTCTTCCTCAATAAAGGCTCAGATTAAAAGCAAACAAAACAAAAAAAAAAAAAAGCCAACAAAGCAAACAAACAAAACCACAGACCACCAAACCCTAAACAACAGAAAATAAGCCCCTAAGAAGCTGATCTCAATTAATTACTGCAGCCACATTTAGCTCATTAATGTCATTGACTCATGTGGTTTGAAGAACAACTGAAAAGTTTGCACCCCAGCAAACTAAAAATAAAAAATGCACTCCTGCAATTATGAATGAAATAGAACCACTGATTTATGGTAAATTATTCTTTTGATCATCTGATACATCTGTAACGTAATGGGTAAATAACTGGATAATGAAAAATAAATTAAAAAAAAATACATAGGGCTTGCCAGAAGAAAAAAAAAAAAAAAAACAACAAACCACAAAACAACTGCTAATTTAATTAGAAGCCATATTTTAAGTTGTTTTCTTTTTTAAGTAATATTTTTTTCATCTTCTCTCCTTTTCCAAAATCACTACCAATAGAATTTACTGAGCAATAGCTTTTTACGTAATACACTGAAATGTACACTGTGGTTTTGATGATAATAAACTATCCAGAACCCTGAAAATACTTTTTTGAAGAGCCTAGGGGTAAAAAACTAAAGAATTTAATTTCTACAGATCTTACAACAGAGTTTTACACATCCTACCTAAGATAACCCCAAGCTATCTTAAAGTCATCAGTTTTAATTAGTTTCTGAGGAGGAAATGCTAGTCCCAGTAAAATAATTAGAAAAATACTTTCTTTCCACAAGAGGTTCATTATGCTCCATACATGTTTAGAACAAAATAAATACAGTCTTGCTCAATTTTTGTAAGAAAGTTCTCCATTCGTTTCATCCCTGTTAAAAGCTACATTCCAATCCCCTCTCACTCCTATGTGTTTTCTTGTGGGTCAGTTACCAATAAGTATAGATACTTGGAGACTTAATGGGCTGACTCCAGCATTCTTCACTGTAATCAAATCCTTAATTCCTAAAGTAGGAGTAAGTTATCTACTTAGTTAAGTAAGTTACTTACTTAACCACTGCTAATTTCTGTTGCATGTTTTTGCATCGTTTATTGCAATTTCCCTGGAGTTTTAAATGTCTTTTTATGTTCATTTCAGTTGAGTAATATATGAATCACGGATTTCTAAGTTAGAAAAAGAGCCATATTGTGTTGTCCTCTATCCCTAATTTAGTCCCATCCCTTTTTAAGTTCTTACTAGTGCAGCACTCCAGATAGAAATAAAAATTATGGAGATGAAAAAGTGCAGAATTA
Source organism: Forpus xanthops (assembly GCA_032466535.1). Classification (NCBI taxonomy): domain Eukaryota; kingdom Metazoa; phylum Chordata; class Aves; order Psittaciformes; family Psittacidae; genus Forpus; species Forpus xanthops. The sequence goes on from JASSUY010042247.1 coordinate 1,503, forward strand.
TAGAGTGCAACGGATGTTTATACAGAGGGTTTGAAACCATTACCAGTCCTTTGAGGCAGTCCTGAGAGACTTGGATTCAACAACTTGAGTACTGTGCCATGCAAATGAAACAGAATTGCTTCTGGGGAGAGGTAATAAAATGGGAAGATAAGTGTCTTTGTTACCATTTTCTATTTAATAGAATAATCATGCCTTAAAGCTGCTAAAACCAGTTCCTCAGATACTTGTTTGCAGTGTGGAGTTCCAGACATATAATGACATTTATAAGTGATATTTCATCCTACCAAGGAGGTTAGCCCAACTGATTATTTACTCTGTTAGTTGAGAGATGAATACGTATATGTATAAAAGTACAAACCATACATATTTCATAGACACACATGGTTGAGAAAGATGTAGGGATTGGAATGAAGGTCTGGAAAGAAGAAATGGACACACTTGCCTACTGACTCACCCTAGCCTAGACTTGTTTGAGGATACTCACAAGATCCATTAATTTGAAACTTAATTATGCTCTACTACTAAGCACAAATGCAGGGAACTACATGTACCCAAGGAGATATTTCAAAGAGCTTTCCTCTGTGGAATGTCTGCAATACCTATTTTTAAATCCAGACTTTCTCTGAAATGAAGCTAATCTCTGCACAGAGAGCTAAAAGAGCATTCTCCTAATTAGTGGTGTCTGTATTAGGCCAGACACAAACATGAGAGAATTCCATTCAAGTCCCCAGAATCAATCAAAAACTCCTTCAAATGTGTCTTGTGGAATTGGCAAATATATCTTTCCATGTGACTAAAAACTTCACATCAAAAAAAAAAAAAAGTTGCTAGTTTTAATTGCAATTATTGAAGACATTTCTTGAATTCCGTTTCATCCTTTGGGCTGAAGAGCACTGAGAAAAAGTCTACCAACAAAGGATCAAGTATCTGTATAGTCTATCTTAAAGTGACCATGTTCTGAGATTGGATCACTTGGAAAACCTTTCTTTGTTGAAGACTTGTTTCTTAAAAAAAAATATAATAATTCTTATGACAAAATTGATAGCCTTATGTCCACAAAATACTATCGGGTCTGGATGCATTTCATTTGAAAAGATATCCTGCAGCATAACAGCTTAGTGCACCTGGGATTCAGTATGCACTAAGTTAATTTCCTGAAACTCCACATCTTCAAAGATCTCATCTAAAAACCTATGACCCATGGGTTTGGTCCTTCTGCAACCTTGAAAATTAAATTACATTAAACACAGAGCATTTTAGTCTTGTTATCACCACCAGCAGATACAATTCAATCCGAATTATAAGAGCCACTAATATCTGCAAATATCACTGTTTTTGTAATTACATGATCACTAGAACATGGAAATCATGATCAGTTTCAAGTAACAGCTGTAGATGGACAGTGCTTTTATAATCCATTAAAGGTATCTTAATTTGTATGTCTTTATCAGGGCTCCACTATTTCAACAGTTTGGTGCTTCAGAGGATCTTTATCTGAACACACAATATTCCAGACCAGTGTGCCTGCAATCAGCAATAAAATATAATGAAACAACATTAATAGCACAGTGTGCTAGCTTGAGCAGCACATAATTCAATGAGTTTTGCAAGTTAAGCCAAGATAATTCCAACCTATCTGTAAATACAAAACATCTTTTTCACCATGAAAAATTACTTCCAGAGCAATTAAAGTCAGTCTGTTGTTATTACTAAAGGCAGTCTCTTATTATTACCAGCTCCAGACACCGAATGGACTGATGACTGAATAGAAGTAACTATGCTTTCATTTCATAGGCACACAGAGCCAGTAAAAAAAGCTGTTCTTTTGCCTCCCACAATTCTCCAAGGACACTGTTAGGTACTTTCAGCTTCACTTTATAGACCAGTTTGGTTTGAAAGAGACCTTAAGGATCACCTAGTTCCTATCCCTGCCATGGGAGGGGGCAGGAACTTGGAGCAACCTTCCACTAGACCAGGTTGTTCAAAGCCTCATCCAGCCTGGCCTTGAAGGCTTCCAGGGATGGGGCAGTCACAGCTTCTCTGGGTACCTGGTGCAGTGTCTAATCACCCTCAGACTGAAGAACTTCACAGAATCCTAAACTGGTTTATGTTGCAAGAGGCTTTAAAGCTCATCCAGTTCCAACCCCCTGCCATGGGCAGGGACACCTTCCACTAGACCAGGTTGCTCCAAGCCCCATCCATCATAGCCTTGAACACTGCCAGGGATGGGGCAGCCACAGCTTCTCCAGGCAAGCCTTTGAAACATCAAGTATTGCTCACTTCTTAAAGCAAGATTCTGGACTTGATGATTGCGTGACCTGATTCAACATCATAAAACCTCTCCCAGCAGGCAGTAGACTGCTAGATCTGTCTCACTGCAACTGCTGCCTTAGTGATCACACTACATGCAATGGTATGCCTGGCCAGGGGGAATTTACGGGTATTCCCTGCAGGCAAAGGAGGCTGAGCAGCTGCAGGCAGAGAGGAGAGGGTGAAGAAACACTGCACTAGGCTGAACTGCAATAAGAAATGAGAGAGTGAGCTGCTGACAGCCCGCATGAGGGATGATCAGTTTCTTTCAAAAAATGGAAAAATAAAATAACATTAGCAGTGATGAAAAGAAGTGAAAGAGCAGCCCTGAACTATCACTTTACTCAGTGTTGCAGGGACAGGCTCCGTGCCCAAGGCAAAATTACATCTAAACTCTCACATGCAGCTGAGCAGCTGAGAGAGAAATGCTGGAATGTGCAGGGACTATCTGAGTTAACTTGCCATTCTTAGTTGATCCTAAAAGCAGCTGAAGATTGCAACCTCAGGGTTCAGCCTAAATGTTATAAATGTATATTTTTTTGCAGCCAAATGTATTGATGTTATGTGATGCTGGAGTGTCCCTACAGGAATTTTAAACCTCCTCATTCAGGCAAGCTGCAGTTCCCAGAGTCAGGTCCCAGGTGCGGTCTTCTCACTTCTGCTCTTCCCCAAACCAGGGAAATTACACCCCCCCCAAATAAGCAGTTGGTCTCTGCTATTCATCACTACGAGGTACAACCAGGATACTAGATTTAAATGTGGCTGCCAGGGGGTGTTTGATAGTATTGTGAATCATAGAATCATAGGACAGTTGAAGTGGCTTAAACCTACAACTTTACTGAACCAAATAAAAAAACTATAAAACCCTGCGTTTCCAATCAGCCATTGATATACACATATATATATATACACACACATACATAATTAGAGGAATATTAAAGAAAACTCCTTTCAGCACAGGTAATTTTATAACTGCTATCTGCTCAGGAATCCCATGCTTTCCACTGAAGCACTCTGCGCGTCCCTCAGGGATGAGAAAAAAGATGAGAATAATCCCTAGGTTGAGCTAGCAAGGCAGTTCCTCAACTGTCTCCTCACATATGAGGGGAGGTATGAATGAAGCTACAGATCAACTAGCTACAGCTAGATGAATATTTCACTTTTTAAGATGGTAGACAGATAACACTGCCTAAAGTCGTGTTGTTAGCTGTTCTTTATGCTGAGTTAGGGTCACCGTCTGTGAGGTCAGCTCATCTGTACTCACTGTACATACTGTACTCAACTCTTGACAGGAAAAGACAGCTGGTTTTGTTTCCTCTCATTTTGAGTTTAATTTTCTCTTCTTAATCTGAATTTTAAAGGGGTCTTACAGAAGTGCCGACTCTATTGCTTGATGATAGAATTTCAGTAGTATAAGGTGACATTTTAGGTTTTGTTTTAATCATCTCTGGTGTTACTGCTCCCTGCAGAGAAGGATTCTTTTAAGTCACCAACACATTGCTGTGCACAGTAGAGACCTCACTTGGCAGAATATGAGAGGAAAGTCAGGCACTGATCGCTATTCATACCCTAAAGTGGTAATGAGGAATAAAGTGGTCAGAGAAATGAAAAACATGCCAACCTTCTGCAAAAATACTAATTAGAGGACAAAGTGTATTTGAACGTCATTGAAGAAAATCTTTTGGTATACAGAAGCAATTCCAGCTCCTTGTGACTGTAGCCCAAAAACGAATTTATGGCATTTCCTTCTGCGCCAAACTTAAAAATAAGGATGCATACGCAGATCGATAAAGCACGTGTAGTACATTGCAACTCTGTTTGCATGGGCAATATCTATTAAACACAACCAGAAATATCTAGCTAAGATACACAAGAAATGTAGAAATTGATTACAAAATTATCTAGACCACAGCTTTCAAAATCTCTATATTTTCTATATTTGTCTATATTTTCTATATTTGTCTATATTTTTTTCTGTATTTGTAGAGTTATAGTTATCTATATCTCTACAAATTTACACTTACCCTAGCCAGTTGGTTTCATTACAATCAACACTCAGCTCCCAAACACTATTCCAGTAATTGTTCCAATGGAAGTTAACCCTTAGAATGCAAGCTCAAGTGCCTGAAGACAGCAAGCTGAAAATTCATTTTAAAGCTGTGTTTTACTGATGGTGCATAAAAGTAGGACTTAAACATTGTAAGATACAGAAATGACTGACAAAATTAGTTTTATATCTGCTAATTCCCTTTCTTTTGAGCTCAAAGGCAAAACAGTTTTGTGATCACTTGGTTTTACAAATCTCTCCAGAGATTAAGGTTTAAAAATATGGCTCTTTACTACATGTGAAAAAAAAATGCTTTGTGTTTATTAGAAAGGTTATGGAGGGCGGTGTCAGTTTTAATAATGAGATTATCAAAACCACTGGACACATATTTAAATTTTGCATTGTTCAGTTATTTATATTTTTCATTAAGAGAGGAAAAATACAAGAATTTCCTGTAAACAGAAATTTAATTTAAACCCACAAGATCACTTGCCTGCTTTTCACTTTTTCTCTTCTATACTTCAACAATTTCCTGCAGTGCTATGATCACAAATAACAGCAGTATGTTTGTGCATATACTGGAGAAGAAAAACTGTCTGGTGTTTATTCATTGTCCAAGCTGTAGAAAGTGCAGGGTGCAAAAAGCACATGCATTAGCTATAAGAATTCTGTCAGCTTTAATAATTTACGTTGTTATTATTAGTAACACTGTGTGGGCAGGCATGTTTCCCAGGATTTTCTATGTACAAAGCAGAGTCTAAAATTCTTGCCTTTCCTGTGATTAGGCTTTAGTATAGCAAGAAAAATAACAGAATAGATTAACATTTCAAAATATGAATGTTTCTGTATAGAAATCAGCTGCTGGTAGTTTTTGTCCCTCAGGATGCCTTAATCTTTTCTCTTAAATAGAGCCATTCCTTCTTCCTTTATATTTAGGTCATGATAATGAGTTACCTGCCTTGTTGAGTCATTGTTCTGCTATTGAGAGCTCTTATGATTTTATAATGAGATATTAGTTTTAGGTGTCAAATTCTATTCCCATCCTACAGTCAATCATGATGTTTTCTGCACTTTGAAATAACTACTGGCCATATTTCTAATTTTGGGATTTGCTTCAGTTTGTATGCAAATATCCATTGTTTATTGCTGCTTTTAGTAAAATAAAGCCAGGCTTCCCTGAGAGTTAATGGGCACCTCCTAGATTTGATTTTATGCTTAGTGGGCTGAATAATCAGACTGATCAGGAATTTTACAGGAATTCTCTCCCTCCCCCCAAATCCTTGGCAATAAGACAAGTTTTTCAGGGCTTCCAGTGCTCAACCCTATTTAGAGACAATATCTAAGACCATCCTTCTGTCTGCTATAGAGTGAGGGGAACTGAAGCACATTTCTCTGAAGCTCTGCCAGTCTGGCTTAAGATAATTCTACAAGAGTTTCTTGTTGCCCATCTTTGCACCAAGGCTTATATTAGGAGTGCTGGTTTCCTCAGCACCTCAGGAATCTTAATATCTTAACTTTTTTTTCTCACTTCAGTTTGCTTGAAACAATATCTCAGACTTCCTAGGCCACCCATATGGAATTTGTAAAGTTTATTCTACAGTTCTTGTTTTTACCCTCTGATTTTTTATTTGTGCAGTAATGAGTTTCAGCATCCAGCCAGTTTTACTGCACAAAAGCATGGGCACATGTAGGAAGACTGCAGGAGGTTGAGGATAATGCAGAAAAATGCATTCTATAATGCAGAGGAAAAACTGCAGAAAAAGACTCTGAAGTTATAATGGCTACTAAACCAATTTTATAGCAGTCAGAAAAAAAGCACATTAACATCAGGAAATATGAGGCAAATAATAGAAAACAAAGCCATTGCTAGCCCCTCTTTAAATGCTTGATATGCCTACTTCTTGAACACTACTGCTTTTCAGCAAGGATATAGTGGAACTGAGGAAAGTTTACAGAGCAGCAGTTGAGGTGAGGAAAGACATGCAACAGATTCTATATGGGGCATGACAAAATTTGCCAGAATTTTGTAAAAGGAAAAAAAAGAGGGCAAAATAATGGAAGTATATAAAAAAAACCACATGATAAAAAATCATTAATAAGAATTGACCAGTTTTTGCTGCTTCTCTGTACACAAGCAGTAGAAAGTACAAACTGAATGCATCAGGACACAAAAGGAAAGGCTTTTCATAAAACACATAGCTAAAGAAATGAGTGCTAGGCAAGTATTTGGAAGAGCAATCCAGTATAAGTTATTAAACATAAGCCCACCTCAGGCTCAGAAATTAATCTGAGCTCAAAACAGTCACAGACTGAAAAGTACCTACCTAGGGAATAAACATAAACAGTTGACCACCTCTAGTTCTTTGCTGCATTCCTAAAATTCCTTCTGGAAACAGAACACAAGCACAGACAATCCTGTGCTAATACTGAACCAGTAGCATCATCCTTATGTTGAGGCGCCACTGAAAAGAGTGATGCCAGCACCATCCTCCTGGCCCCTGCCTTTGAGATAATTATCTGCATTGCTGAGATACCCTCTCAGTCTGCTCTTCTCTAGGCTAAACAGCCCCAGCTCCTCATAACAGAGATGCTCCAGACCCCTGACCATCCTCATGGCCTCCGCTGGAACCTCTCTTGTATCTACTTGTCCTGTACTGAGGAGGCCAGAACTGGACATACTACTCCAGGTGTGGCCTCACCAGGCCTGAGTAGAGGGGGTGGATTACCTCTGTATCACGTCCTAGTATTTATTATTGCATGGCATAATGTGGCCTTCTCATAATCTCAAAAGCCAAGATGAACCTTGACCCATCCTTGTTCACAGTTCTAATTCAACAAGGTTGGGACAACCTCTGATTGTCTAAAGGGGAACTTCTACTTATTTCTATCTCAGCGCTTCAAAAATTAAGTGCTTTCCACTAAGTAGTCATGATTTTTTTTTTTTTTTCACCTGCTGCTACTCATTGGAGACTAAGGAGCATTTTATGACAGCACCGCATGAACACTAAACAACATTAAATTTCCACTCAGCCTGACTGGTGCTAAAGAAATCAATGAGTGGAAGCAAAGCTGAATCAACATCAAATGCTTTCAAATATCTCTCTCCATTCACCATAGACGCAGACATAAACAAATGGTTACTCAGTTGACAACCGTAGAGTTTACATTCACTTAAATCTATGTCTTTTATATTGTAGAGTTCAAAGTGCTTTTAGTTTCATGCTGAAGAGTCACATAGTCATTTTTGTGCACTCACATCTTAATTACATCAGTTTCTCCCCTTTTCTTTCTAGAGGATTTGTCACTAAGATTAAAATTGTTGTTCAAAGCACATCTAAGCAAGAAAGTGACTTTAGGGTTCATTATTTAGTTGATCAAACAACCTGCTAATTAAATGTATCTGGGCCTAATTAAAGCAGAGATATAATGGAGAGACACAGTAAAACTGTCAGTTAGGTGTGTGAGATTTGAGCCAACAAGCTGACTGGAGCTCACTGTGTTGCTTAATCACATTAAAGCTAAGATTTTCAAAGGAGCCTAGCAGAGAGAATTGGCTGTGCATCTACTATTGCCCTGGATATGTAAAACTCTACATGGGTGTGCCTACACCTTACCTTAGCAATTAGTTCTATTCCATATGGCTGCTCCTGCCAAGCTTGCGCAGCTGCTACAGTCTTAACACATATGAGGCTAGTGTAAATTCTGGGCTGAAGTATCTAAGTGAATGTCAAAGTCAGACATATGGTATATCTCTAGTGTTCAATACCCCTACTACCCATTTCTACTTCTGTTTAAAAAGCAATGAGCTGCAACAAGATGCATATGAAACTGCCTTATGCAGTTACTGTATTCTCCACAGGAATAGAACTTTTCCCATACTCATGTGATAAGACAAAGACAGCACCTGTATCATTTGTGAACAGATTTTACGGTCTAGGACTGGTAACATAAATTGGAGCCAGAAGTGATATACACTTAGGTCTATCTGAACTGTAATGCGTTGATCTTACCACTTCAAGACTAATCTGTTCAATCAAGGATAATATATACTTTGTACTCAAAAGTTTCTTATGAAAGGTGAGGTAGAGGGGAGCTGGACCTAGATGATCTTAAGTTCCTTTCCAACCCTAACTATTCTATGATTCTACATTATTTTTCATTACTGTTACTCTGCAATGAATTATGATTCACATAAAATATGATTAATAATTACTCATTAATACAATATACCAGATATAATTATAACATACTATATAATATTTATTATGTATTATTAAATGATAATTAATATAATAATTATATAGAAGGATTATTTATAGATACAAATATATGGATATATAAAGATTCAATAATCTAATATTATAATATAATAATTATGTATAAAACGTATTAGAACATATACAGTATATATTATGCATAATTAAGTGATATAACTTATATAATAGCTCCTATAGGGAATTAAATAATATCTATATCTAGTATTTAATACCAAATGAGGTAATTATGCTAATAAATAAATATATTAAGCACACAATATTATTATAATAATTACATAATATTGTTTTATTAATGTTATTAATACAGTTGTTATACACAGTAACATCTGGAAGTCCAAATCATTATGTTAATGCTGAAAGAATTCTACCCCCAAATTTACCTTAAAAGTGAGGGCAGATACCAGATTACTTGTTTAATGCCATGCAACAGAGCAGGAGTGCAACTATAATCCAAAGTAACTGGCATCAGCCTTCTGATCTAACTTTCGGGCAAAAATCCAGCTGTTTAATGATGTGGATAAAAGCTCTAAGGCATGTCTCTGCCTGGTGTCATTCCTGTTTAGTGACCAACTGAACATTGCCTTGGAGCCCAGCAGTTTCCCCCTTATTTTATAGAGTGACATCTTCAAAATGGAAGAAATTGTCCACTAATGCTTTTCACACACACTTTGCCACATATTCGAAAGTTGACAGAGTGATTTCAATCTTTTTATTACTATGAAAGATATGCAGCAATAACCTCCAATAGAGGGAAATATCTTCTGCCAGAGAGGTGATTTGCAACCATCTGTATTTCCAGTAATATGGAAAGTATTTTCATAATTCAAAGTAGAGTGGATCTCACACTGTGCCTCTTAAACAGAACACTGAAAGAGATAATATAGTTTTATAAATTTGAATGCAATAAAACTAAATTCCAAAGTAAAGATCTAACGAAATGTACTTCAAGGTGCATAGAACAGAGGGGAAGTATAGCAAGGAAGAAAACTAAATCCCTATATTTTTAAGCAGACTTTTCAGTCAAGCCAGACCTCAGAGACACTACCTTAAATTATGCCCTCAAACATGGTAATCGTTCCTTAAAGGAAGCACCGAATGGTTTTAAACCAACTTCCTTCTGGGGTTAGTTCAATATATTTACTACCAGCTCCCCAAATATGACCATTGTGGGAATATCTAGCCACTGAGTATTCTGTCAAATTCAGTGTCATTTTATATGCTCCAAAAGCTGTTACAGCAACAAATATTGCAACATAACTCCTTTAATTGAAAATATTTCAGCATTCAATAAAAATCTCCATGGAAAATTCCAGTTATGTTATCAAAGATATTTCATATCCGACTTTCAGTTTTCAGAGGCAGCAGGCCATTAATCATCACTGCTGTTCAATTCCCAGCAGTCCATTTAGCTCTTAGTTCTACTTCTGAGATATTTTTACAAGAAAAGGAACTGAATGACTTTGTCAAAAAATTTAAAAAATAAAACTAAAATGCATCTTAACAAGCATGTAAACAAAAACTTCAAAAAACCAAAATTCTTGCAGCCTTTCTCTAGGTAATAAAAGCCTAACAAAGTTCAAAGCAGAAGTTGTCTGTTGTTCCAAAAGTTTAACACAACTAGCTATTTCAGAATCTACTGGATGGAGTCAAGGACACAAATCTGGGGAAGGAGCTTCATCTAATAAATCTATAAAGCTCTGAAGTATCAAGACTGGCAGAGGCTGATGGGCCTTACACAGACTCAGCCAAAAGACTCGGTGAGAATATTTCTTTACTGTACAACTAGGGCAGTCAAGGAAAATTCAAGAAATTGAAAAGCAAGTGAAATATACAACAGCAGTAACATTAAGCATCAAGTAATAGTTTTCATCCCATAAATCCTGAACTACTTCTTTAGCAAACACAATGGCTTCACTTTGTAATGTTTTGTTAAATATAAATGAGGCAGAGGAAGCATTGCTGTTTTCCTGTCTTCACCAGTGTGCTCCTTTAGTCAACTGCCAATTTAGTTCCAGGAGCCTCTTTTGTGATTTTGAAAAATTCAAGAGCTCATTAGACAAAAGCTGGAGAAAATAGTACTTTTTTTCTCATGTTGATGACTGCCATTTTGGGGGTTCCATCTCCCTAGAGGTTTTTAGAATTACATTTCATATCTTTCCCTGCAGAGGTTTTGCAAGAGAAAGACATTTAAACTCTCAAGCACTCCATAAATATGCTATTTACAGATTATCTTACATAGAGTGAGAAAGTTTCAGTATAGACACAAAGGGTGGCAACTAGCAATGGTGAAGCCTGAGCAGTTTTACTGAAGCGAATGGTTTAACAAAATATGTCATTGCTTACAAAAATTTAAAAGTTAGTTTCTTATTTGACTTTTCATAAGACATGCAGGAAATCAAGGTGTCAGGAACAGAAGACTTGTCTCTTGTTTCCACTCTATGCTTTTGCCAGAATGCCACCTTTCTTCCTGTCACAAAAAGAGACATCCAGCCCCAACATTCACTCCCTGTTAGATTTTACAGCAATCGAGTGAGTGCAGGTATTTATTGCATCGACATGGCAGCCTGTCTCCCTTTGTAAACACACAGAAAGAGTACAAACACAGGAGCAAAGCAATCTCCCTTACACTCTTCTACTAAAATGTTTGCACTGCAGCAAAACATTAAGTGTCATAGTTTAGAACACATCAGGGATGCTACGAAGGAAAAGAAAGGAGTTCCTGTAGGTTCGAATTACAACCTATATGGTGGAAATGATAACATTGTGTCAAAAATTAAGTACTTGGATGTTGTTTTGAAAGGAGTCATTGCCTCTCCTGTTTCTAGCCAATGGGAAACTGAAGCAGGGAAAGGTGGGATGCCTTGGCACAGGCACATCAGAGGCAGAGCAGACAGAAGAATTCAGATCTTTCGCTTCCTGTTCACTTCATTTCCTCCACAGCAGATGTAGTATCTACTAACAAGTGAGTGGATTCATTCAGATCAGTGAGCAATTACTCGTCTTAATCCACCAATGTGCATTTTACGTTTCTCCAGCTCTAACGAACACAGTGTAAGATGCCCAGCCAAATGAACATACTGTTTTTTCTCCTTTTGAGAAGCAAATGATCCTTGCATGATTTGCAGTTACTGTATTAATTATGAAAACATCTATTTACTTACAATTTTTTTAATCCACTCTAAAAGTAAAACCGTTTCAACATTGATTCAGTTTCAGTGCCCAAGAGAACTGCCCCGAAGGAATCCCAGCCGCTGAATCACTTGAAAATGCCCTTGTAAATTAGCAAGCACTGCACAAACACTGCTGGCAAATTCAATCATTTCTGCGTCATGCTGTATTGTTATCTCTTGCTTACTTAGAGAGCTGAAGTTCATTCTTCCTTAATTCTATGTAAGCTAGTGAGATGATACAAATGACTTTGCTTAAGTGGCACTGACTCTATTAATATTTAACTACAGAGAATACTAAAAACATAGCAAAAAGGCTTAGAAATTGAACTTCCACTTCCATGACATTTCCTTGTACTCTCATTTTTAAAAACATACATTATTTCTACAGCAGTATTTTTCCAATTAAAAAAAAAAAAAATCCTTTGTACAGTAATTCTGTCTAATTTAGACCCACTAGAATAAAGAAATGTAAAAGGTTGAGGCTCAGGCTACAGTAAACCTAATGTCTCAATCCCTATGGTCTTTCACAGAATTAACCACAGCCAGGATTTTCAAAACAGATGCCTGTGTCTAGTCCCAGCCTTAGGCACTCAATACAAGTGTTGCCATATCAGCCCTTTCAGAAATCAGAGCCTCGAAAGATCTTAAATGAAATAAAATCAATCATTTATTCTTTTATTGCTTGCTTCCCAAATGACATGAAACTGGGAAAAATATTCAAATCTATAACATCAAATAGGTTCTTTCAACAGCAATGTGTGAAATTAATTTCAAAAAAAGTATATTCCTACTATAAACCTTCATTATTCTTCCAAGCAGTCATTTGTGAGAGCAAACTGTATAGCTGAAGTATTAAAAAGTTAGATTTTAAAATTTATTCTCATCTTTTATAAAAGTTTTCTTAAATTTTTAGACTTTATGACTTCATAATTATTTTCATCATGATGTAAACTCATCTTAGAGTTTACATCATGAATATGATTACATAAGTGAATATTTAAATGCATTAGGTACTACTATATGTCAAATATAAATGTAGAAAACAAGCCATGTTCATATTTTTTTCATTTTCAAGATTAAAAGACTCTGTAATTTTATAAAAGATATGTTACTACACTACTTTTCATTGCAATAGGGTTAAAAATCTCCACTCTCAGTGGAGCTGTGAGGATTTAGTTAGTTTGCAAAGTTGTGTTTCCAATATTTGTAAAGGAGTGTTGAAGATATGCAGACTAACTCCTACTATAGTGTTACAAGTATTATTCTCTGGAAGTCTTTAATATTTTCCCCATTTTATTCCCTAAACTCACATAACTGTAGCATTGTTGTCAGACATAGTACAAACTTTCTGCCTGTTCTGTTCTTTTACTTTCATGAGCTCACAGCAGTCACTGATGTCTATATTTGTGTAGATAAGTAAACGTCCTTTAATTCTGGAGCAACCGTTTCTTGACTGATAAACAGAAATGATTATGGAACAGTTGGGCAGAGAACTATAGCCCCAGTCGGCTGCCCTTCCTACAGTTAATATTTCAGCCTTAATAAATTTGAACATCTTACATTAGCTATGATGTTGCCAGGCAAATTGTGAATGATGCCAATAACCTGTGCAATTTCCTGAAAAGCCACTTCAGCTGTTAAAATTGTCCTGCTTCCTCATTCTCATGATCTTGCTAATGGAATTATTTGAAATTAAGGCAAGCTAAAAGTATCACATAGAGTATTTTGCTCTAGCACAGGAGGAGGAAGCCATTCCTGGGCCCTGATCTTACAAGCACATAATACAGCTATTTTTTTTACATATATATGAGATTTACTTACACTATGAGGTTAGATTATTGTTACATACAAAACCAGAGTAGATTTTAGTATAAGAAGGAAAATGAAATAGAAAAATTTTGCTCAAGAAGTGGACCCGTGAAGTTCAAGAAGGGAAAGTGTAACATCCTGCAGCTGGATAGAGGCAGCCACTGGTATCAGTACAGACTGAGGGATGGAAGGAGTGAGAGCAGTTCTGCAAAGAAGGAGTTGGGGGTACTGGTGGAAGAAGAAGCTGGACATGATCTGGTAATGGCTGCCCAGCAAGCTGACTGCATCCTGGGTTGCCTGAAAACAAGCACGGCCAGCAGATGGAGGGAGATGATTCTGCCCCTCTATTCCATTCTGAGTACTGCTTCCAGCTCTGGAGCCCTCAGCAAAGGAAAGATGAGGACTTTTTGGGGTGGGTCCAGAAGGAGGCCACAGAACTGATCAGAGGCCTGAAGCACCTCTTCTATGATGAAAGACTGAAAGAGTTTGGGCTGCTCAGTCTGGAGATGAGAAAGCTTTGGGGAGACTTAATTGAGGCTTTTCAATATTTCAGGGGGGTTTATAAGAAAGATGGGCACAATTTTTTTAGCAAAGCCTGTTGTGATAGGACAAGAGATAATGGCTTTACTTTATAAGTGAATAGATTTAGGGAAGGTATAAGGAAGACATTTTTACACTGAGGTTGGTGAAACACTGGAAAAGGTTGCTCAGAAAGGTGTCAGGATCCCTAGCCCTGGGGACACTCAAGGTGAGGTTGGATGGGACTCTGAACAACCTGGTCTAGTAGGAGATGTCCCTGCTCATTGCAAGGGTTTGGAATTAGATGATTCTTAAGGTCCCTTCCAGACCAAAGTATTCTATGATTATATGAATACTTTGCTTAAGACATATAAGTAAGCTATAACATCCAGCAGAGCAGGAATGATGACTTCAAATTCAGTAATCTGTTAAAAATCAGATCATATCAGTTGAAAACCACAATTGCAATACAACTGGATTTAAATGTTCTTCAATTGTTCATGTCACAATTTTGTATTCTGCACTGTTATACATTGTCCCTAGATTTAGTCGTGTTTCAGAGACAACGACACACATACAGTGATTGTTGGCTTTTTTTTAATACTTGCCAAAAAAAACATGGAGATAAGGCCAAAAAGTAAGCTGGGATTTTTTGTACCTTGTTTGAAATATTTAATGATAACAAAAAGCATTAATAATACTCCACATGGTTTGGACCGTTTAAGGCTCTCTCTCCAGGAGGTAATGTTTCACCTGTGAATAGTGTATTTTCACTGCATGTTTCTAAATTCTCTAGATAAGTTTGAGAGGAAAATAAGCAACATTTTTCAAGAGGCTTATTTTGTCATTAAGAACCCAGTGGTTCATATGGAATATGAATAATGAATCTTTAAAATTCTATTTGATATATGCATGCACAAGAAAAAATTGTTACTTAGAGGTAAAACTGAATTGTGAAATAATTCAGATGTAGGCCATAAAATGAAGCACTATGTGTGAAAAGAATAAAACAAAACAGAAGTCCCACTATGATATTGGGCTGGAACTCAGGAAATTAAATTAATTTATTGCTATGACTATTACACATTTATAAAGCACCCAACAAACAAGAACTTCGAAGAATTTTTCAAAGGTTTCATTAATTAGATTACAATAATCCAGTGAACTAGGTGTTATGATAAATCATTTTATAGACCAGTAAGCTTAAGCATGGGCAGCTTTAGTGACACACCTAGGAGTGGATAATATAAAACAGTAGTAAAAGAAAAAAAATGTGCATCTTGGTTCTCTTGAAAAATAAGAGTTTAGACTTCAACTTTCTTTTATGAAGAATATGGCCAAGGAAAAATTTATGTTCTGTGTAGGGAGGAGACTTGCATAAAGGGACGATCAGATCATCAGATTTGAATGAAAGGGATAAGCAAAGAGCAAACTGAGCTTGGAAAACGCAGAGAGGAAATAGCAAGTTTCATCTGTGAAGTGCTGTTTAGTTAACTCAAAGAGCTTAATGTGATCTAGAGGTGGCATAGGATCATTACAGGAAATTACATGCAACATGGGGATTATTTGGATAGCAGACATTTGCTAGATACCTACCTGATCAGAAGAGGTGAAATGAGGCAGAAATGATAATTGAAATGCAAAAAAGACATGAAAATATGACACAGGTTGCAATCAATGGGAAGTTTCAACAGCTGCCTTGGCAAGTGCTGGAATCCATTAAATTGGATGAGAAAATGTCACCAGTCCAACAGCCGGTCAGGTTCAGTTTATAGTAACTTGGCAGAGAGGTCAAATTTCATTAGGATAAATTCTGTTTCTTTGTAACATAGTTCCTGGAATATCATGCAAGAATCAATGTAGTTCCAACATTTGCAACTTGTCAGGTTTCTTGTATGCTCCACTGTCGTTTTAAATACTTGACTACAGCATACATTTTTGTTGTAGCTATGCTTGCAGCAATGTAACTGCATCTCCCACACCGCATATATCACTTAAGCAAGCAGTTAAAAATTCAGGATTCCAAATGTCTAAACCTACATTATCACAGAGTTCTTTAAGAAACAGTATAGTGCTTATCTAGTTTTCTTGCACTTGCAGTCTTTCTCATTCTATTAAATTCTGGCTATTCACCATTGATCACCTGCTGATTACTGTCCATAAAAGTTTAGTCACTGTCTTCATACCTCCTCTTTAGAACCCTTCACTTCCTGTAGACATACATTAAAGCATGCTTCCATTAAGCCACCAATACCAAATCAAGCAGTACCCATATTAGTTTTTCTTCTTTCATCCAAAAAAAGTAAAGGAAAACCACAGGGCTGTTAATATTATATCTTATTTTATTATCATTTGCCTTAAAAGCTCTAGTTCCCACATGGCCAGCTCTTTGCTTGTAAGAGTTGTGAATAAAGCAGCACTATCGATTTACTTGCCAGTTAAGTCTATGTCCAGGTCTTTTATGAGCTCAGAGTGCAATACGCACTATGACAAGAGAGAATAAAATGCATACAGTTATATTATTTCAAAATAATTTGCAAAAATCTTGTTTTCAAAGTGCAGCCAATTTTTCCTCTTATATATTGTGCCAAATATCTAAGGCTTCAGACAGAAAAAGTTATGAAATGGAGCAGTAAGCTAGAGGTCTGAATTTTGACAAACCCTGGTCACCCAGAAGCTTCGTAACTGGAAACTGAACATAAATATCACAGTATCACAGAATGGTTTGGAAGGGGCCTTAAATCTCATTCAGTTCCAACACCTTCTATTAGATTAGATTGCTGTCCAACCTGGCCTTGAATGCTTCCAGGGATAGGAACCCTTACAGTTTCAGATTTTCTTATTATTGAAATGGTACAATGAAACCTCTGTGAATGCTCTGGGGCTCATAAAAATTATCTGTTTAAAGGAACAGCATATGAACCTTTGTCCAAAGATCAAGGACATGCTTGCAGTGGTACAATGTCTTTCAGGAGTTGTCTTTACTCTAAGATTTAATCTTTCTGTCTGATTTCCTTGGGTTTTCTCCTATTCTCTCAAAATTTTATCTGAATACCTTCCACATGATATAGGCTGTCATAGCAAAAATTGTCAAACTCATTTTTTCTTTGGACATATTATGCGACTGAACACACAGACAGAAAAGAAATCAGGAAATAAAACATCAGAGAAGAAAAATTCCTCTTATTCACTAAAAGATGAAGGCAAATACTGCATGACTGAACCAGCTATTTAACAGCCCATATCAAATCATAGTCATATTATGTAAGAATCAAGATTTACCTTGCTACAAACTTGAAAAAAAAATCCAAACAGTGAATATATCTCATTTTATTTAATCATGCCAAGCCAACATTCTGATATTGAGGAATGTCTTGCAGTACTGGAAACAGCTTCCAATTTCTGATAGGAATCACTTACTGTGATAAGCAATAACAGCACGAACATCTGAGATGGAGCCAGTTTGGGATCAGCTCCAGAGATATGCTGAGAAATAATTTAAGCATGGATTTTAAGTTTGCATTCCTCAGTTGGTTTGACCCACTCTTTCCCATACATATGGTGTCTCGGGAAAAAAGACAATTTTAATAAGACAGAACAGCCATTCCCCAGGACAACAGTACTCTACAAAATAACATGTGTGAAGTAAAATTTCAGTGGTTGTTTACATGCATATATATACACATCCATTTACTATTATATATATTTACTATATTTAAGTACACTGATGCAAGAATGTATGGACACCACAAGGCCATGCAGATCTTGAATACTCAGGGTAACAGCTGAACATACTCATGATTAATTTAAAAGTCTGAGATCAGCAAAATTAATCACACAGTGCAGAAACACTTCATAAAGTAGATAAGAAAAAATATATAGGGAAAGGGGATGAGGCTGCATTGACAAAAGCATGGCACCAGTAAGTGAGAAAGACAAAAGGCAAAAAGCCACTACAGCAGTAGATGTACATCCTTGTCTCTAAGTTGGAGATTCATCAATTTGATAGGTGAACCACTCGGTGGATAAAGAACTGGCTGGATGGCCACACACAAAGAGTTGTGCTCAATGGCTCAATGTTCACCTGGAGACCAGTAGCGAGTGGTGTCCCTCAGGGATCAGTGCTGGGACCGGTCTTGTTCAACATCTTTGTCAGTAACATGGACAGTGGGATTGAGTGTGCCCTCAGCGAGTTTGCTGATGACACCAAGCTTTGTGGCACGGTTGATACATTGGAGGGAAGGAATGCCATCCAGAGGGACCTTGATACACTTTGTGAGGTGGGCTGATGCCAACCTCATGAAGTTTAACCATTCCAAGTGCAAGGCCCTGCACCTGGGTGCGAGCAACACCAGGCACAGCTACAGGTTGGACCGAGATGTGATTCAGAGCAGTCCTGTGGAGAAGGACTTGGGGGTGTTGGTTGATGAGAGAATGAACATGAGCCGGCAGTGTGTTCTTGCTGCCCAGAAAGCCAACAATATCCTGGGCTCCATCAAAAGAAGCATGAACAGCAGGTCGAAGGAGGTAGTCCTGCCCCTCTACTCTGGTCTTGTGAGACCTCACTTGGAATATTGTGTGCAGTTCTGGTGTCTGCAACATAAAAAGAACATGGAACTGTTGGAACAAATGCAGAGGAGGACCATGAGGATGATCAGGGGACTGGAGCACCTCCCCTATGAAGATAGGATGAGAGTGATGGGGCTGTTGAACCTGGAGAAGAGAAGGCTGCGTGGAGACCTCATAGCAGCCTTCCAGTGTTTGAAGGGTGCCTATAGGGATGCTGGGGATGGACTCTTCATGAAGGACTGTAGTGAGAGGACAAGGGGTAATGAGTTCAAACTTAAAAAGGGGAAGTTTAGATTGGACCTGAGGAAGAAATTCTTTACTGTAAGTGTGGTGAGGCACTGGAATGGGTTGCCCAGGGAAGTTGTTCATGCTCCATCACTGGCGGTGTTCAAGGCTGGGTTGGACATAGCCTTTGGTGGCATGGTTTAGTGTGAGGTGTCCCTGCCCATAGCAGGGCAGTTGGAATTAGATGATCTTGAGGTCCTTTCCAACCCTAACTATTCTATGATTCTATGATTCTACTCTGCTAGTGACGAAAACTACACCACTGGATCTAATTGTCATTACTGATGCACTACCATTGCACTGAGATAGGTTAGTAAAGTATTAAAAGTGAATGCAGGCCCAAAGAGAAGACTAGGGGCATTCTGTTGATGACATGCAGAATTATTAATTATAAATTAAAGACAGAAAATTTGTCTATGTATGGCTGCAAGGCAAGAGAAGGGATAGAAACTTTCTTGTTGCTCTTAACAGAGAAAGTAAAACCAAAGATGAGCAGCTGCAGTCTTGTTTGTCCACTGATGGGGAAGAATACCCATGCCTTGTAAGTAACAGCATCACAAACTCTGTATTTGAAAGCCAGCCCAGCAAATTACTTTCTGCACCTTACATCATCCCCACCAAAAATAAAATTTTTGACAAGTCACAATGCTTACAGGGGAATAGAAGTGAGCTCCTTCTAAAGCAACACTGATTTGGCATAATTTCATAAAACGCGTATTTCTGACAGTAAAATATACTTCAAAAATCAGCTAAGAACAAATACTAGGTAAGAAGATGCTATTTTATGTTATCCCATGTCATCCTCTGGCCCTGACGCTCTTTCCAATCATATCTAATATATTGGGCTTCTATCTACTCTTTTCCTGTGTCTAGTTAACTTGAACTGCTTAACAAGCTTTACTCACAGCTTCGCATTCATAAGTTTCCTATTAATATCAATACTTCATGTTGCATTTCTCCTAAGACTGATGGTGTTCCAAAAAAGAAGAGTTGTAACAGAGGAGCATGTAACATGTTTTATTCACTGAAAGGTGATATCTGAGTTCAAAAAGGGCACTAGATTAGTACTCTTTAGTTATGGGTCATGAAGCCCCAGGAGATCATACAAAGGTTAGAAAATAGAGCTGTCGGTGAGCAACAGCTCATTCTCTGAACGGCTGGGAAGAGAGACTATTATTATTTACTCCAAATTTTACACTTCTCAGAAAACTTCAAGTTACCTTTAATTCCTGGAAACAGTTCAGCTCCTTCAAAGTGAGGAAGTCAATAAGCAAAGTTGTTTTTCACTCTCCTGTCCTCGAGGGACTGGTTAATACTGACTGGTGCAGATCACTCAAACCAGATGAGCTGAGAGGGCCTTTAACTTTCAGAAATCTGTCTAAATGTAATCATTACAGATCTGGGAAGACATAACAAGGAAAACAGTTCATTGTTGCACAGCTATTTCTCTTGACAACTGTGTCTTTCTCAGAAAGCTCTTGCTTCCTGTGCCCCCAGCCACAAGTTTCCATCCCCATTAACACGTGTTTGGCTGTGCTGGTATAATTCCTCTCACTCTACAGATCTCCAAGGAACCAGGTTATAACTCTCAGGTCAAAATCAAACCTCATAGGGTTTGTCATAGGGGCAAACAACAGGGACAGAATCAACTTCAGCAGAATGAGCTACTGAATGACTGCCTCTGTACAGATTGGCAATAGAGCTAGAAGACACAAGGACTAATTATTAACTATAACACCAATCTGGAAGACAAAGGGTGTCAGGAGACTACTATATTTATCTGGGGCAGAGAAGGGCTGGGTGAGTCAGTAACAAAAGAAAAAAATTAATTATTATATGTAAATGAAGTCAATGAGATGCTGGCAGAATTGTTTTCATAAGGCCTGTAGTTGGACCAGATGTGAGAAGGCTATTGAAGCATACAAGATCAAACCTACAAAACCAAGTGAATACAGAAGTGTTGATTAAATGCAGAGGGAGGAGAATAAGAGTACATCAAAGGATACCAAAAGCATCCCCTCTGAGCTGAGGGAGGAAACAAAGTATGCAAATGGCAGCACATATCAGAGCATTTGAAAAATGTAGCCCTTAACATCCCTCTTCTTTATATTACTTCCCTCCAGAAGAAAAAAAATTAAGGTCTAGGGAAGCCCCCTCCTTTCTCAAATGTGCTACTGAACTCAACTTGATATTCTGCTTTCCCTCCATGCACAAATCTCCAGCTGTTTTTATTGGGAGTTCTGAGTACTCATTGATAGAGTTTAAACTTCCTAATAATAAGAGGGGAAAAATATCTATATGTATTACGTATAAAAAAATTATACGTAATGCATATAGATATTTTATATATATACATTACCTTCAAAAAAATGTAAGCTCATTCAGTTTCAAAGAGAAGCATTAAAAAAGCATCCCAGACTTTTTTTGTCTGCAGTTCCTTTTTAAGTCATCCTGGGCTGTGAATGAGGTCTCAATGGATGGTGAATATAAGAGAATGACTAAAACATGATTGTGCACTTGAAGGTAGCATCATAATGAAATGTATGCCATAATGAAATGGCATACAGTATAGCCATTTGCTGGAAATAAAAAAGTATTTTCTACCATAGCAGAGCTTATATATGAACTACATTTATACTGAATAGGGCAAAGAAGGGGGTGAAGTACGGCAAATTTCTGTTTCAGTGAGGTTTGTCTTATAAAACAAAGTAAAAGTAGAGGTTTTAATGGATTGTGTGCGCACAGTTTTATTATAAATTTAATGAAAATAACGCAGGAAAATTAATAAAAAAATGATTAAAATATGAATAAAATCTTAAATCAAAGATGCTCTAAATGAATTTAACATTGGTAAATTTTACAGCCCTCACAAATATAGTTTCATTTTAATACTCATAATCAATATAGGTGTGCAAAGAGAAGTAAAAGGATTGAAACTTTTCTACAATATATCCTTTTCAGTATAATTTCTTACATGCACTAAATTCAGAGTCAGAACTAGTGAATATGTACTCTTCCAGTGGAGAACATAACATATTATGAGACTGAATTTGTCCTTCGCAGGCCTACAGGGCACTAGAAATAACTATGGCATTCTTGGTATGACAGCGTGGCAGGCATGATTCTGAACATATGTCAATGGCTCTAACCTTTTTCTGAAGTAACTTAACTCTTTTTGTTTTTCCCAAATATACGTTAACTATTGTAGAAAACAAATCACTCTTCTGAGTTCTAAGTCAGCCCTTCTTTTTTGTTTTGGTAGTTTCCAACACTTCTGAAGTTTATCCGTAGTAATGTGCGAATCATCAAAATGCATATGTATAATTTAATCAACATTAAAGATGTTTCTGTCCAAGCTAGTATGAAAAGAAATTAAACAAAAAATCAATATAGCTGAATAGACAGGCAACCTACTACTAAGGTAAAGTTTCAACAACCTCTTGAAAGTCAAGCTCCCTTCCATCAGCCTTAGGAGCTTTCATGTTAGTCTGTATTTACAGACATCCTTTCTTTTCAAAGAAACATTATTTTTTCTCATTTCTCTTGTTTGTTCTATGATAACTCCAGAAATAATTATTCAAAAAACACCAAAATGTGCTTTTGAGACTAAAAATGGAGGTTATATCCTTCATTATGGAGGGTGTTCCTGCCCACAGCAAGGGGTTGGAACTAGATGAGCTTTAAGGTTCCGTCCAACCCAAGCCAAGCTTCATAAGATCTTCATATGATTATGAAGTTGTTAATTAGAGTTTCCCATCTGGATAATCCCTAATTTATTTTTTACATGTTTCTTGATTACAGTTGCTTGTGTAAATGTTTCTTGTGTGTCTAACTTGAAAATAGAGGAATGAATAAAGTGATGCCTTATGAGAATCTAGAATACTGTGTCATTTTTCAGGAAGTAATTTCTAAGTATCATGTAATAAAGGCTCTTTGCTATTTAATTCTATACACAGCATACCTTACAGTTTTGATTCTGAAATTCTCACCAAGTTCCGCATTGAATTCCCCTGCATGAATGATTTGCTCACACATGGTTTGGAAAAAATCTGAAGCTTTGGCAAGTAAGGTAAGTAACATTCAATATTCCTCTTTCACCACATCATAAATGAAGGAAACTGAAGAACGTAATCAGTCAAGTGGAACTGAAAATGCATGCCAGTAATTTCAAGCACAGCCCTCCTAAATAGAAGATTAGATTTACATTTCCCACACATCAGATCTCATGAAAATCAGATTGAAATTTTCACCTACTAGAAAGTTACTCATATGATGTTTTTAATCAAAGAAGAAATAAAATCAGAAAAACACATCTACTGCAAATGGCTGTACTTCTGGTTTATCTAGATTTTCTTGGGAATTTTAAGCCGTTTTTTGAGAGTCATAAGCCCATTAACTGGGCTGGTGAAGAGATCATCAGAAAAATATTTCTGGTGGCATTTTGTCTGAAACAGTACACTAGAAGAAAAAAAGCCTGGGAATAATACTGGAAAAATAGTGATGAGAAATTTCCCAAACATGGCATTAAGGAAAGGTGAAAACTATCATCTGATCTTGGATTAGTATTCAAGAGGTTCTTCAGCTAACACAGCCTGATTACCCAACACTGATATAAAAGAGCATGGCAGGTATAGCAATGAAGTCATTAATT
Source organism: Forpus xanthops (assembly GCA_032466535.1). Taxonomy (NCBI): domain Eukaryota; kingdom Metazoa; phylum Chordata; class Aves; order Psittaciformes; family Psittacidae; genus Forpus; species Forpus xanthops. The sequence continues at coordinate 25,140 of JASSUY010042247.1, forward strand.
TGACACAAATTCCTGAACCCAGCGCACACTTTCTACTTCTTTGCTGTTAATCACGTTAATTAGAATTTTTCTTGAAGCCAGTGAATAATTAGCGGTTTCACTCTGCAACTGTCCAGGATAAATAAATTTCATATGCATCTTGATTTAGTTGTTGTGAACACAGACCAATCCAATGTGCTGAGCAAGCCTCATTTTTCAATTTCTTTTTTCTCTTTTTGGACCATGGCACTTTTTCATCTTTGAAACTCAATTTTTAATGACCACCAGCTCAGTATCAAATTTCAATTTCTATTAAAAGAACACTTCTTTTTCATGCCGGTAATTTTAAATTAGTATTTTAGCTGCAGTAAAAGAAGCAGTTATGACGGCTCTCAGATTTGTTACTAGTGGATTTTTGCCAACCTTACACATTATTGTGGAACTCAGCAACCAGTTGTAATGTTTATTATGTACATAGAAGAGCCCAGGACAGGAGAAATAGGAAGATTTGTTGCTTAAAGATAAAGGCATACAGACTTTGCAGTGCTGAATCTTTAGTATTCCTAGAAAAACTAAATAGGGGTACTTAACGCAACCCAACAATATTATCTAGTTTAACTATTAACCCCTTACTATGAATATTTCTACTTTATCTTTAAGAAAGTAGACATGACTAAAGCAGCATTTCTCTTTTTAGACATGTTGATTTTCAATTGTAGTACCTCAGATCCGCAAAGAGCTATAAAGATATGTGATAATGAATTTAAATAGAATAAGTGGTTCCTTCTGTTGGGAAAGAGGTTCAGATTTACAGATCAAAGACAGCAGGAAAGAGGTCTTAACTCCTAACTTTCTTAATGTTTCATCTCTGTGCCTCAGCTTCTTTGTAAAATTGGAGTAATGATCAAACAACAGAAGTTGCAAAGATAAATGACCTACTTGCTTTCAGAATCTGCTACATCTGAAAATTAAGTCTTGTTAAAGAAACCCATTCTGAGTGCAATATTTGGAGAATTTGAGCACTTTTGTGCTGCTTGGTTATTTAATACAGTAGCCAATGTGCTGCCATTTGCATATATTATATTTTTAAGTATTGATCAGAGGCCCAAGGCATTTAAGGATATCTCACATTACTTTATGCATCTGAAGGATTTAATGACTATGAAGTAGTCAAACATTCTTGTAACCAGCCCAGGAAAAAATATAATTTAAAAAAAATCATGACTATATATGAAGAGGATTAAATAAAAATAGTGTTTCCCTCATTGCAGCATCTGAATGATGATAAGAACTCTTATTTTGTGCTCACATAGCTCTTTCTATAAATTATCATGGGCATTATTATAACATAGCAATGTTAGAAAACTATTGGAAAAAATATTGCATGGATATGTAATAGCATAGTTGGCCAATATAAAACAATGCTTTGATATATTAGAAATACATTCACAGTTTACCTTAGGTTCACCTGTGTTAGCTAGTGCATTTTATGTTGTATAAAATCAGCCTTGTTTGTACTGTTCCCTTGCTTTATAGAAAAATGTAGGGATTACTCCCAAAATAATTCTATTTTACTTTACATCAGTTCAAATATCTGTATGACTGAAATGAACAATGACTTACAGGATTAACGTAATTTTCAGCCTAAAGAGGAACAGCATATCCAGATCTGCCTGAAGATGTAGGCTGCCTCTTTGCCATCTGCTTCAACTCAGGAAGAGCAGAGGACTGTTCTGTCAGAGTGAATTCCTTCCAAAAGGCTGATGTTTGGGAACCTCAGTCCCTATACTAATGCTTAACAGAGTAGTAGGAAGCACTCTCAAGTGTCTCAAGGTGTGGGTGCTTTCCCACTACCTGCATACATATTCTTCTGAGTTTTTAATCTCTAGCAGTGTAGACAGCTATACTGTTTAACTGTGATGCATCTTTTTCCCCAACACAAAAGAGGCTTAAAAATAAGAGAAAGCTATACATAGCAAAACTTGAGAATAAAGTTTTACACAGTGCAAACAGAACAATGCCATAAAATGCTGTTTTGATACATGCTTATAACTGTGTTTCATTCACATTACTAATGCAGATTTCTTTCAGTGTACTCTCCCTCAGAGGCCATGTAGTCATGAACTCCTCCCTTCACTCCACTTCATGAGGCTCCACAAGAATAACTTGCACCTCCAGGCACTTTGGTAAAGGCTTAAAGGCTCTGGGGAGTTCAAGATGCAGTCAGACACCTTGTGTATATAAACAGTTTACAATTTGTTTTTTAATAATCTTACTGCCTAATCCAGGCTGTTTATCTGTTCATTCTTTAGTTCTTGTTACAGATTTCAATATCTTCTTGATAAATATTGCATCAAACATGGGATATGAACAAAACCTGCTATGTATCTGATCTCTGGTATATTATCAACTTCCCACAGAGACCTCACCTTCTATAACAGATACAAATGTCACATCAATAAAAAGTGATCTGCTTGATGTACCTGAAAGCAAATTCTTTCCCTCCCCTTTACCCTCCTTTAACATGACTGTCAGAAGAGGTTTAAAGTAGTTTGGAGCTGAACTTTTTGTTATCAATTATATGTTGCCAAATCAATGGCTAAGCTTTTGCAAATCCCTAAGATGTCAAGGAAATTAAGGAAAGAAATTTCATTATATGGTATTCATATCAACTTTTCTGCCACCAGTTTTATTCTACTGTAGCAAAAGCAAAATTTATAGTAAAGTAAGCATTAGAAATTGTCAGACAAAGTCCTGGAATATTACAGGAATGAGAACTTTCAGAGGGTGGTACCTGAACATTCAGTCTTACAAAGAGCAAATACCCCAAACTGTTCTTCAGTATTATACAACCAGTTTTCTGCCACCATCAAAAGAGAACTCAGGAAGAGGAGCAGAACTGTTAAGAAATTAAATAATAACCGACAAATTATTATTTGGATGGGGCTTTGAGTAACCTTGTCTAGTGGAAGGTGTCTCTATCCATGGCAAGGGGTTGGAACAAGATGACCCTCCAACCTAAACCATTCTATGAAATAAAGATGGAAAACAAAAGTGGCAGATGAATGAGAAACAACCTTAGAGAGAGGAAGAAAAGAAAGAACTAAATTGAGACACTGAATCGTTGGAAGCTTGGGATGTAAACAAAGGATGAGCTTTCCTACCAGTGTTTAATGAAGGAGGGATTTCACACAGTTAAGTTTAAATATAAAGAAAACAGCACTTTTCCCCACAGAACATACCAAATTTATTATATACAGCATTACCAGCGGTGGAGAGAGCAAGGTATATAGCATTGAGTAATACAGGCGAAGGCTACCTGGTTAACTCATCTCTTTCATATTTGATTTAGAATCATAGAATCATAGGTTGGAAAGGACCTTAAGGTCATCTACTTCCAAGCCCCCTGCCATGGGCAAGGACACTTCCCACTAAACCATACCACCCAAGGCTCTGTCCAACCTATAACCTTAAACACTGCCAGGGATGGAGCATTCACAGCTTCCCTGGGCAACACATTCCAGTGTCTCACCACCCTTACAGTAAAGAATTGCTTCCTTATATCCAAACTTCCCCTGTTTAAGCTTCAACTTGGGGGAAGTTTTCTCCGTTCATTTCAGAGATCCAACAGTTTATTCTTGCCACATCACAGTCCTTTTTTTATATTTTGTGAAATATTGAAGGAACTGCTGATAATTTCCCGTCTCCATTTGTCTCTTGAGAGTTACTGACTTTAGTTATGTCTACGGGTTTTTTCTCCTAACATAAAGCCCTAGAGGTCTCTTGGTGAAAAAAAAAAAGGACTGAAGGACTGGACTGAACAGCAGCTTCCTAGGTTTTATTTATAGATACAAAGAGTATAAAACATGACTCAGTTGAGCATTCCCTTTGCCTGCTAGCAGTGGGCACTGTCTACACAGTTTTGCATGTACATGATTCAGGCGTAGTCTTATCAATTGCCAGCTGTGTGGAGCTTGTTGTGCACACAAAAGTCAGTATCTATAGCTATTCAAAATACAAGCTTTCCTCTAAAGATGGGTATGTGAAATGTTAATAGGTGAGAAAAACCTACTGATTTGATTTGAATATCTAATTACTTCTTTTCTGTTCTAAACTCTGGGACATGCTTCATTATTTTTATGTTTAAAAACATAGTTCATTCGGAAGCTATGTATCCTTCACTTAACTTGACAGGTGTTGACTTTTCCATAAATCATGGAACATGACTGCTTTCCTGGCTGTTAGAAGAGGGAAAACAAAACCAAACACAGCATTGACTACCATGACTTTACTATAAATAGCCTTGAAGGGGCACAGAGATCAACCAAAATGTAAAATGTAGAACAATTAATTTTAAAATAGAAAAACACCTGAAACAAATATTTTATCACACAGAACAGCAAAAGGCAGCCACTTGTAACCTGCTCAGTCAAAGGAATGCACAGAAAGAGCTCTGTTGGAACAATGTGAAACATCTGAAGTTCCCACCAGAAGCATAATCTAGCTCTGGTCAGAATTCAAGAATAGATACTTAGTACTGACAACAGATCAATATCATTAGACTCAAATGAAGATGAAAGCCTCTTACTGAAAATATAAACTACTTTTTACCATCAAGATTTCAAGTTATATTAAAACAGCACTCTTATCTTCCCCTACCTTCAGCAAAATTGGCATTTCCAAAAACAGGTCACGTGAAACACAATTTAAGCAGTGAATCAGAGACTGAAACATCAGTCCATTAGACTTCCCGTTTCTCATTAATTGTAGGGGTGGAGAACTTCAAACTTCATTTAGTATGTTGTAGACGAAGATATCACAATGTCATCTCATCTAATTTGAGTTTCCATCCATATTTGTCCTGAAGGGTGCAACTTCTTTTCCCAGTATAATCCAAACCGTTCTCTATGTCGCTGAGATTAGATTCGTAGAATCACATGATCATAGAATATCTCAAGTTAGAAGGAACCCATAAAGATTATTGAGTCCAAATTCCCACTTCTCATAAGACTATATAAAACTAAATCATATGACAAACTATCATCCAAACACTGCTTGAGAGTCTTAGTGCCATGACCCTGGGGAGCCTATTCCAGTGACCATCAACCTTTCAGTGAAGAACCTTTTCCTAATGTCCAATCTGAACTTCCTCTGATGTAGGTTCATTTCATTTCCTTGTGTCCTATTGCTGGTCACCAGGAAGAGGAGATCAGCATCCTCTCCTCCACTGCTCCCCTTGAAGAAGCTGTACAATGTAATGAGGTCACCCCTCAGCCTTCTGTTCTCCAAACTCAACAAATCAACTGACCTCGAATGCTTCTTATAAATCTTGCCCTTGCTTTCAATGTCCATATATTTTCCATTTCTGCCTAAATTCTAGAGGATTCTTGCTTAGCTAAGCCAGTCTTTTGCCCCACTTCCTTTACTTCCACTACTTTTAAATTTTATGCTCCTGTATTCTTAAGACATGGATCCTAAAAAGTGATAAACATTCATGTATCCCAATACTTTCAAAAGTAGATTCCCAGGATATTTACTAACTCATTTATTCAGCAGTGTAAAGTCTGGTCTCCCTATGTCCAGGGTTGAAGTTTTGCTGGCAGTTTTCCTACTCACCAATGATTTGAAACTCAACTACTTCATAGTCACTGTGATCAAGACAGCCAGCAATCACCACTTCCCTGTTTACAAGCAATAGATCCAGAAAGGCACCTTTTCTAGTTGGTTCTCTTAGTACTTGTATCAAGAAGTTCTCTTCAATGTGCTTCAGAAATTTTGTGGATCTGTTTGTTTATATTGTAGGATATTCCTAGTTGATAATTGGGAATTTAAAATCACCCATTAGGACAAAGGCAGTTGATCTAGATATCAATTCCTTCCACAATTCATTGCTGTCATCATCCACCAGGGTGGTCAATAGTAGAGTCCCACACCAACATTGGCTTTGTTTGCTTTCCCATTCATTCTTACCCTGAGACTTCCAACCACATCAACTGTCATTACCATAGAATCCAACCCTTCCCTTACAATACTCCACCTTGTCTACCCTGCCTACCCCTCCAGAAGAGCCTATAACCGCCCATCATGTCACAACAGTCACAGGACTCATCCCACCCAGTTTCACTAATGCCAATGACACTACAGCTCTGGGACTGGGCCAAAGCTTCTATCCCCTTGATTATTCCTTGTGCCGTGTGCATTACTATAAAGACATTCCAAATGTACTCCAGTGTACTCAGCAGATCATGAAGCAGTCTGCAGGACCTCACTAGCCCACTATCCCTTAAACATTGACATCCTGCCCTCAGGCTTATTTCTAGCAAGTCTGGTTTTATCCTCTTCCCCCTTCAAAGCTAGTTTAGAGCTGTTTCAGTGAGCCCTGCTAACTTGTGTGCAAAGATCATTTTCTCCCTTTTGAGAAAGGATTATCACAAAAGCATCAACAGAGGGACATTACATGTTCCATAAGATTTTTTGTGCAAGTCTACCCCTTTTACGGGTAGAAAGAAGATGCCTGAAAGACAGATAGGGACTGAAGGTATTTGGAACTATTCTTGCCTTTGTAGAAAATTGCTGCAATCTTTTGGTTGAGAATACTGGACCCTCATTAAACAAACAAACAAAAAATAAACAAACAAAACCACACATAACAACACAAACAAACAAACAAACAAAAAAAAGAAAAAAACCCAACCAAAACTTGGTAACTCATTTCTTCTACACAATAGAAAATAAAATTAGGTCTGGAGAATCTAGGCTGAATTGATTAACAAGAACTTTGAGTAGCAGTCTTGAAAAGCAGATTACGAACTGAAAACTACCACTATTTTTATAAATCCTGGAAACAAGACCTGTGCTTACTCTCACTTTCCTACATCAAACCTTTCCTCTGTCACAAATGCACTTAGAACTTCTCACAGGTAATAAAGTAGTTTCTATTCTTTCCAGAGGAGAAGGCTTTAGCCTCTCTATCACAGCTGCACATAACACAAAGACAACTCTCAGTAATACTATATGAGCACAGATTGGTTTGGTTTCTGGCAACTGCAAAGCCTGGTGAAGCACAGAAACAATTTGTGAATTGCAGTAGTGGAATATATAAATTACTTTAATTAACAAATACCAGATAATTGGAGAAAGATCACCAGCAAGAATAAGGAAGGCATTTCCCAGAGACATTTGAAAGCATAACCGAGTACTCAACTAGCAAAAACATCTATACTCTTGAGCAAAGAACAGAAGTTTTCCTAATTAAATGATGCTTTGTGCTTTTCTGGCATCTTATGAGATAAGGGAATAGATCCTTATAAAAACATTGCATCAAAATTCCCATTTTATTTTCCACCAGTGTAATTTTCTATTATTATTATTCTTACATGCTGCACTATTAAGACACCTTAATAAATGAAAGCAGCAAATCGGCCTGTCAAGTATTTCATAAACTACCATGGAAAATCACTAGTTTCTGATGAGTGAACAAAATCTGTTCAGCAAAATTAATTTTAGTTTAAAAAACTAACAAACTAGGCTCAGAAACAGACCATATAGATGAGCTTTCCAGACAGCAGAGAAAATTAATATTCTGGTAGTTCATGGCTCAACTCTACTTCCTAGGAGGAAGGAAGAAGCTGTTATGCTGAGGCATGATAGGTCATAAAATTATAGAATCACAGACTGGTTTGGGTTAGAAGGGACCTTAAAGCTCACCTAGTTCCAACTCCCTGCCATGGACAGGGACATCTTCCACTAGATCAGATTGCTTCAAGCCCCAACCAACCTGGCCTTTAGTTAATATGCACATTCTCTTGGGCTTCTGAAATGCTAGCAACAAAAACATCCATAGTTAAGGCTTCAGAGGAGAAAGTCTCCCCAAATACAACAGTCAAGCCTGGAAAATGAAATCGAAATAAACCAACCAAACAAGGTTATGTATGGTTAAAAATAAAGACATTAAATCTCCCTTTGAAATGGCATTTTATTCTACTCAATTGTTACATGGCTGATAAACTGGCATTTTCATGTGTTTCAAAGCTCTATAAGGGAATCCTTGGAAAATTACTGTAAACTTTTGGTTTGTAGTCTCTAACAGGTCCACAGGAAGACACGAAAGTCCCTTTAAGATAGAGCATTCAAAATCTCCCTTGCACAGGGAAGAGTGTTGTAAATCAGTGCATTTCAAGAAGCTCTTGAAAGATTTTCAGGAGACCCTGCATGAACACCCAGACAGCATCAAAGATATGTGCTCCTATTCCCTAGCAGTTTTCTGCCATGCATTCCAGCCATGATATCCCTGAAGTCTAAAATCTGACTGCATAACAAGATTTTTACACGTATTACCTTTGCAGTAGGTTTACCATCTTGGGAGATGATGCTTCTCCTCGTTTCCCAAACTACCCCTGGACCTTCTCATCCTACTAGCCCACTGAAGGCTATTCCACTGAGTTGCCTGGATGCCCCCACAGCATGCACCCTGTGAAAGAAACAAATAATGAAAACCTGTGATGCAGTGATTAAGTCTTCTAGAGACATAATCTGAAGAAATCAAAAACGGCTGAAGTAGACTGAAACATAGTAGAGGGCTGTCATTACACTGTGAGAAGGGAGAGATGTTGTAGGATTATAGTGCCTCCTCAATGTACTTGTATGTATGTACAGCTGCTAAAGGCACAGCTAAGTTCAGTTAGACACAAACATAAGCAGAGATTTCAAATCTCAGCAATTAATGAATAATGTGATCACCTAATCTTGCATACAAAAACTTGTTTATTGGAAATTTTTGTATGCTTAGCAGTAAAAGGAAGGGAGTGTGTGTTACTGCTGTATTTCTGTAATGAGTAACTTCACCATATATGATACAAATTATGGCAGTAGAAATTAAGTCTTTCCTTGTGGCAGAGAAACACAAACACCTTTTGAGGGCAAGGTACACCTTCCAGCACTGGAAACTTCTTTCAGTTAGAGCTTCACACACACATTTGTAAAAATTAAAAACTGGACAAAGGTTTAAAAAATAACTACTCTGCTAAATAATTTTCAGGTTAGAGCCTAGATATACAGCACCAATCTCTTGTTGCAGTCAATGAATAAAAAAAATTAGAAATAATAACCCTACATATAATTCCATAGCTTTAAAACATATAGTAACAAGATATAACAGGACTTTAATTTCAAATCTTTTAAAAACATTGCTCATGTATTAAAGAAAAATAAATTCTACTGTCGCTTGTTTATGAAAAAAGTAAATGTCGACTCCAGATAACCCGCAAGTCACTGATTCTCAAAGCCCTGTCTGCTTTCTCTTCCTTTGGCCTCGGCTGCCTAGCAACCTCCACAGAGCTTTCTGTCTATACTAATTCTGGAGAATTTTCATTTGTATACTTATTTATGAGAATGTCTATAAGGAGGCTACAGAAATAAAAAAGCTGTTTGTTCCTTCCTTCATTCTAGCACTACACTCAAAGCGTATCACCTCAGTATCTCAGTCAAAGACACAGCCCTTGCTTTTCAAAGAGATACCTACCTCTTTCAAATTGCTTGGGAACTAAGCAAATCCTATTTTCATGAGACAAAAGCTGTCCCTGTAGGAAGCTCCTGAAGTAACAGGCACTGATTTCTTGCCCTCCTCATGGGTTTGATTCATTTGTAAGCTTTTTTACCCTGAAATACGAGGAATGTAAGGCTCCTGTTTTCAGGCAGCCTGGAGCTTTTACTTAACATGAAGAGAGGGTTGGTGCTGCTGCACTGGGTCACCAGCAGTTCTTGCGCCATCCAAGTACTGGAAGGAAATGGAGATTAAAACTGATCTCCTGCTGTGTCTGTGACTCAGATTGGGACAGTCTGGAGGTTATGGACAGGTTTACTTATTACCATAAGTAGTATGAAACTGGGTGCAGACTATCTCTCCCTCAACCAGTCATCAGTTTTCTGTGGAAGAACTCATTTCCTCAAGAATTTATTTTCCCTTATTATTTGTGGAAAAATGAGGATGCTACAGAAAAGACGCCTATAATAAATAAATAAAAAAAAAATAATAAAAAAAAAATCCTTATTTTATTGCCGATTCTATTCAAACAGTACTTTGCAAATACTTTATGCTCTGGTAATATAGAGATGGTCAAAGACTTGTCCTGAAGCACCTATTAGGCTCTTCTAAATGGTGTGGGAATGGCACACCTAGCTTGCAGTCATATGGTGGTGAAGTTTTTTGTGTCTTGATACTTCTGACTCCTGAATTCATATGGAAAATTTTCCATTTACTTCTGGATCAAACTGAAGCCTCAAACATAACAAATCCAGTACATCTTGAGACATAGCAATATGTCTTAATCACTCCAGTATATTTCTTTCTGATTAAGTAGATCTGTAGCTGCGTTTTGTCATTAAGTATCATGCAGGGAATCTTAGAATCATAGAATTATAGAACAGTTACGGTTATAAAGGGCCTTAAGATCATCTAGTTCCAACCCCCTTGCCATGGGCAGGGGTGCCTCACCCTAGACCATGTCTCAGCATTCTGTCCAACCTGGCCTTGAACATTGTTAAAGGTGGAGCATTTACCACTTCTTTGCACAACCTGTGCCAGTGCCTTACCATCCTCACAGTAAAGAACCTCTTCCTTATATATAACCTGAATTCTCCCTTCTTGAGCCCATTGCCCCTTGTTTTATTGCTGAAGACCCTGATGAAGAGTCCCTCTAAGGCATCCATATATTGAGTGGTAAAGCAGTGTTCAGTGAAACACAATACAAGCAATGACATGAATGGTAGAAAATTATTAAAAAAAGCTTCATTTTTCAGAGGTACTTGTGAACAGTGAAAACATCATTGGAACTGACACATGCAAAATGATTCAGTAAACAGAAGGAAGAAAGTTACTGAGAATAGCTATAAACAATTCTGTAAGTTGTTTTACTTCTGTTATCCTGCCCGACGACATAAGTTTGTAGTTCCCATAAAATCACTCCGTTTGTACACTGAGAGTTATTGTAATACAAATAAATTCCAAGTAATTTAAAAAATTATTTAAAAAATTTAATTAGTTGCTTATTGAGAAGCAGTTTCCCCAAACATGTGTTCATTTATCCACAGAGTGTCATAATTAAAGCAAAAAAACGGAATGTGTGTTGTTTCCCTTCCTTGCTAAGGATATTTTTTCATATGCTCTTCAGTGTTAAACCAAACTTGTAAAATCAACCTAATGAAGAATACCAGAAGAATAGACTTACATGTCTGTTTTCTTCCCTACTTTTGTGAGGTCTACTTATAATGAGTTCAAGAGCATGCAAATAGACAATAGAAGAGAAAAATTTTCTTTTCATGCATCTTTATAAAAAATTGTTTATAATAGGCATTTCTACAAAATGAATAAAATGGGAATTGTGCCAAAGCAGCTATCAAGGGAAATCCTTTGGAAATGAGCAAAACCTAGAGAAAGTTAAGTTTCTTGAGATATATGAAAATATAATTGCAAACAGTCTCATCCTAAATTTCAAAGACTATAATTAGGCACTAAATGTACTACATCTACAGTGGAAAATTCTCACCTGCCATGCACTTATGATAGTAAAAGAAGAGGAATAACAAAAAGACTAGTTTTGCTCTCCTCCCTCCCTTGCTCTGTTCCTCAAAAGAGATGCAAAATGGCTTAGTTTTCTGGATGACAACAAAATGAAATATTAAAGAAGGTTTGGACACAGGACAGTATGAGGAAAATGAAGTTTCTAGTAGGAAAAAAGATGAAAGGAACATTATTGTTAACATAAAAGTGTAATCTTTGCTTGAATAAGTCACCAAGGAAAATTACAAGGAATATTTCGAAAACAATCAATAGTAATAATCCAATTCTTACATCCTTATTTCAAGTACAGTCATTTGACTTTAGAGTTATCCCAGTGACTGATCAAAACTTGGTCTAAAATCTTTAAGTATTTTCTAAAAATACATTATGGCAATAAGTAACACAAACTCATTGAAGTTATAATCAGGTTTTAGTAATTTTTCTCAAAGCAGTCATTTTTATAAATTGCAAAAGGATGAAAAAAGCTGAATAAAAGGAAGACTTAGTAAATGAAAAATAAGCATAGTAGCATGCACTACGATGACATCATAAATAAAATAGATAAGTAGAAGAGAAAAAACACTAAACAGTTCCTGCTGTCTTTAATAAATATTACTAAGAGGGTAGTATTCAACCACCAAAAGAAAGGAGGCTATTTAAGATACTCTCTATTACTATGCTTGGCCCTGTCATGGTTTAAGCCTCACAGGCAGTTCCCTCACTCCCCGTCTTTCTTCCCCCTGTTCCCGAGGGGATGGGAAGGAGAATGGAAAGAATGAAACTCCCACAGGTTGAGATAAGAGCAGTTTAGTAACTAAGGTATAACATAAATCACTACTGCTACCACCAATAATAATAATGACAAGGCAAATACAAGGAAAGAGAATACAACTGCTCACCACCTAATACCAGGCCTGACCATGCAGCGCACCCCCACCTTTCCAGGTCTCTGTCATCCATTTTTTACATCTTGGGCATGATGCGCTGTGGTATGGAATACCTCTTTGGTTAGTATGGGTCAGGTGTCCTGTCTCTGCTTCCTCCCTGCTTTCCCTTCTCCCTGGCAGAGCATGAGACTCAGAAAGTCCTTGGTCAGACCAAAATAACACTAAGCAGTAACCAAAAACATGAATGTTATCAGCTGTGTTCCCAGACTGAAAGTCAAAAACACAGCACTGCAACAGCTACTAGGAAGGAGAAAAATGACTGCTACTGCTGAACCCATGGCAGAACCCAAGTTGCTATTCTGGGTTTCCTGTAGGTCTTTTGTCTGATCTGCCTGCTCCTGTGGAAGTCTTGGATGCTCTGGGGCATGTGAAAGAGAACTAGATGCTTTTATTTATGAATCTAAACCACTTGCAAGCTGTTAGTATAAATGTGTGTGAGCTCTGGGCATTTATATGTTAGGTAAAAAGGGAAAAAATAATAAACTGGGGAAATCACAGTGTGCTATGTCCACATAAGACTTTTGAAAGTTCCAGAGAGTATAGAGAGAAAATGCTACTTCAATTTCTTAAACAAAGACATCTTTATGTAAAAAATGTCCTGCTAGTAAATATGATGAAGTTAAATTTCCTTGCTGAGTAACTGCTGACTCACTGTGCAATAAAACTAGCTACCAGTTTTTTCTTAGTCATTGGCATTCTTACCAGTTTTTATTCACTTCAATTGCTGATATATTCTGCTGTCTCCTAGCTCTATTTTATTTTATATGCTCATTAGAACAGAACTTTTTTGCACTAAGTAATTGGTCGAACCTCCATAAACCTCGATTACTTTTTGCAAGTTATAAGTATACCTTTTCCTGAAAGTGAAATCCTGCATAAGGATTATTCTCCTGCATGAGACCTACAGTTTCCATGTATACTGCACTTCTAATTTTTCTTATTTCAGGAATGGCAAGTGGAAACAAAACAAATGATAGATGCATATCTGGTATGTTAATATTTTTATACTGCTGCATTTGAATTAATCATTAAGATGGAAGTTGGTAATTCTGCATGGCTATCTCTCAAAACAAGTTTAATTAAGTATAAACATCAATTTCAAAAATCATATACTCAGCTTGTCTATCTTATCTGCGACAAGCAAAGAAATTCACTCTTATACTTCTGTTATTGAGTGGAAATGTTTTTGTACATCTAATCAATAAATGAGTTCATCTGTGCTGAACCAGTCTCCTAGACTGTTTGTCTTGTTCAGGCTAACTAATATAAAGCTTCGACTGACTCATTTCAGAGAAAGAGAACAGGGTGAAAAACAGGTCTAGTGTCTTTTTAATGTGAATGTATGTGCTTGCGCTTACACAAAATGTCATAAAAAAATATTTCCCTCTCACAATAACCCACCCCCGTTTTTGATTGTTCTATTGACAGTCTCCAGATACTCATCTGACCAATGTCTGCTTAATTATTTTTTTTACTATGAAAGACTTCACCTGGTTGATTTGTTTATAGATACACATTTTTGTGCTGTAGCCACAAATATGCATTTGTGTTAGCTGTAATCCCTGCTGTGCTTGTACAATATATAGTGACAATCACAAACAGAAAGAAAAAAAATTGAAAAGAAGAACACTGGATAGTGTCATCTAGCATTTTTAATACTGGGAAATAAATAAATAAATTAATGTCAACTTCATCAACTGCTAAATTCAGTGTGTCTAAAATGAAACAGAGTGTGGGCTGTAGAAAAAAAAAGAGAATCTTAGGTGAAAACCTGACTCATGCTGTTTACAAAGCAACAGGACAAATGCTACTGACTTGTACTGAACTCTGTGTTTTCGACTTAAATTTTTACTCCCAACAGCTAGAGTATCTATATGATACTGTTTCAGCTTAGCACTAATGATGAGGAATTTTGACGCAACATAATGTAGGACAGTCAGAGGGATAGGCAAGGGTCATTATCTCTACAAAAAAGTAATATAGCATTCTTAAAAGACTGAGAGCCACAGGAAAATTAAGAAAGCATCTTTGAGTCCTAGAGCCCTACTTTAATCACAGAAAGACATAAGTTCATGCTTCTAAAAAGCATCTAAAAATGCTGTTCTTCTTGTCAAAAGTAAATCTAAAATTCTATTAACATCTGTATCAATTATTACTCTTAATTCTTCTAATAAAGTAAGCGAATTATTCATACTTTCTATGAAATAATCTGTTCATTTACATGTTATTTCTCTCACCATTTCATGAATTCTTTATGTACCTAATTCCCAGTTCCTAGAGTTTTCAAACATTAATTCAAAGTTAATTTGTGAAAATCAGCTTTAAAAACAAAGCATGGAAACCAACATCTTGAAAAGAGTTGCAGAATGCATCACCACTTCATGAGGACTCGACTTAGTCACAATCCATTTCCTAAGTCAGAGAGCTGCAAATACAGAGTTTCAAATACAGTCATAATGCAAAAGACCTACACCATTATTTAATAATATTCTGCCCTTTGTACCTTCAAGGTATTGCAAAAGACAGTAGCATCATTTGCTGGTCTTCCACAGAGGAAATACATCCTTCCCTGAGGTATCAAGGAGAAAGATTTTCAAAGATGTCTGGTTTTCAGTTGACAGGTGTCTGTCAGAAGCATATAAAGAACATGATTTGTCTTATGTTAATGATGAAAATTATTTGTCTTATACTGTATGTGCATAGATAAACATCATGGGGAGAAAAATTCCCAGAAAGTGAAGCTTTCCCAGGCTTACAGGACAGGGATAGCAATGAACTTCATTCAATATTAATGCTTTTGCAAACACAAACATATTCTTTATCAAGAATGATAAAATTTTGGTTGATAGTTGTCATGGTTTAAGGCCTTCACACAGTTCTTCCCCAGTCCAAGCAGGATGGGGAGGAGAATCAAAAGAATACAACTCCCGCAGGTTGAGATAAGAACAGTTTAGTTACTAAGGTATAACACAAATCACTACTGCTACCACCGGTAATAATGATGACAAGGCAAATACAAGGAAAGAATACAAGAGCTCACCAACTAATTTCTACCCAGCCCGACCAAGAAATGCACCCCCATGACCTCATACCAAGTCCGACACATGCAGTGCACACCCCCCGCACTCTTCCAGGTCTCTGCTCTCCATTTCTACATCCTGGGCATGATGTGCTATGGTATGGAATACCTCTTTGGTCAGTTTGAGTCAGGTGCCCCGTCTCTCCTTCCGCCACGCTTCTTCCCGGCTTCCCTCCTCCCTGGCAGAGCATGAAACTCAGAAAGTCCTTGGCCAGCCTAAACATTCTAAGCCATAACTATAAACACTGGTGTTATCAGCACTTTTCCCAAGCCGAAAAATCCAAAAACACAGTGCTGCACCAGCTACTACAAAAAAGACAATGACTGCTGCTGCTGAACCCATGACAACAGTTTACTGTCTAATTTAGGGAACCATTTTAGACTACATGATAATCCATTTAACTAGTGGAACTACCATGTGGGACATCTCTAGAGTAATTCCAGCTCCATCCAGGATGCTCATGGCACAACTGTACATCTTGCTATAAAAAAAACACACATGTAGCACTATAATTATAGGAATTCTTGCTAAATTAATCAAATGACTGCCACACAAAATAGTTTACTTTTAAGACACTATATATACTGCCAGGCAGTCAAGCATGAAGCATATACTTTTCTGAGTTTGTAATTTGTGGTGAAAAACTTTTCAACAAGAATATTAATGAAATGTTAAGTTGTACATAGTAATATCAATCTCAGATAGCAAAATGCTCAGACATAGGTTTTGACTAAGATCTGTATTGGACCCAAGACAACTAAAATCTCACTTTCAACCTGCAGCAATTTACTATCAACACACAATCATATGTGATCAAAAAATGCTCTCTTCTTAAGAAATGTGACAATGTTGAATTCATAGATCACATAAACATATATGACTTGGATTTTAAAAGGGGGTTTGCACACTATTTTCTAAAGAAGAGCTTGTTACCTTTTTTAATAAGCAAGCAAGAAAATACAGGAGTGTACTAAGTAAACACGCTGAAAACATCAGTCACTAGCTATTTGCATGTATTACATTAAAACTGGTTTTACGAGTTTATATAAAAAGAGGTGAATATAAAGTGGAGACTGACAAGCAGGGACAGGTGTATAACTGATATTGCCTGCAACACTGAGTAGAAATCGGGGAAGCTTCCATTACTTGGAGGCACAATGCCCTGTCACCTACAAAAAGAACAGGGAACAATCCAGATATTGCTATTGAGAACTGTAAAAAACCCCAAAGAAACAAAAAATAATCAATATAGATCCATTGCTTTTGCAACAGTCTAATCAGAGAATCATAGAATCATAGAATAGTTAGGGTTGGAAAGGACCTTAAGAACATCTAGTTCCAACTGCCCTGCCGTGGGCAGGGACACCTCCAACAAAATGTCACCCAAGGCTATGTCCAACCCGGCCTTGAACACCACCAGTGATGGAGCATTCACAACTTCCCTGGGCAACACATTCCAGTGCCTCACCACCCTTACACTAAAGAACTTCTTCCTCAGATCCAATCTAAACTTCCCCTTTTTAAGTTTGAACCCATTACTCCTTGTCCTCTCAGTACAGGCTCTCACGAAGAGTCCCACCCCAGCGTCCCTATAGGCCCCCTTCAAACACTGGAAGGCTGCTATGAAGTCTCCATGCAGCCTTCTCTTCTACAGGTGCAACAGCCCCATCACTCTCATCCTATCTTCATAGGGGAGGTGCTCCAGTCCCTTCATCATCCTCGTGGCCCTCCTCTGCACTGTTCCAACAGTTCCATGTCCTTTTTATGTTGCGGACACCAGAACTGCACACAATATTCCAAGTGAGGTCTCACAAGAGCAGAGTAGAGGGACAGGATCATCCCCTTCGACCTGCTGGTCACGCTCCTTTTGATGAAGCCCAGGATACAGTTTGCTTTTCTGGGCAGCAAGAGCACAATGCAGCTGGCTCATGTTCATTTCTTCATCAACCCCAAGTCCTTCTCCACAGGGTTGCTCTAAATTTCCTCTCTGCCCAACCTGTAGCTGTGCCTGGGATTGCTCTGACGCAGGTGGAGGACCTTGTACTTGGCATGGTTAAACTTCATGAGGTTGTCATAAGCCTACCTCAAAAGCATGTCAAGGTCCCTCTGGATGGCATTCCTTCCCTCCAATGTATCAACCAAACCACACAGCTTGGTGTCATCAGCAAATTTGCTGAGGGTACACTCAATCCCACTGTCCATGTCACTGACAAAGACATTGAACAACACTGGTCCCAACTCCAATCCCTGAGGTACTCCACTCATTACTGGTCTCCAGATGGACACTGAGACATTGAGCACAACTCTTTGCGTGCGGCCATCCAGACAGTTCTTTATCTACTGAGTGTTCCACCTATCAAATTCATGTCTCTCCAACTTAGAGACAAGGATGTCATGTTATACAGTGATGCTTTGCAGAAGCCCAGGTAGATGACATCAACTGCTCTACCCATGTCCATCAGTTCCATAGCCCCATCACAGAAGGCCACCAGATAGGTCAGGCAGGATTTCCCCTTAGTGAAGCCATGCTGGCTGTCACCAACCACCTTGTTGTTTTTCATGTGCCTCAGCATGCCTTCCAGGAGAATCCGCTCCAAGATTTTGCCAGGCACAGGGGTGAGGCTGACTGGTCTGTAGTTCCCCGGCTCATCCATTTTCCTCTTGTTGAAAATGGGGGTTATATTTCCCTTTTTCCAGTCATCTGGAACTTCCTCTGACTGCCATGATTTTTCAAATATGAT
>JASSUY010042252.1:0-59932 GCA_032466535.1 Forpus xanthops
TTAAACTTCATCAGGTTGGCATCAGCCCACCTCACAAATGTGTCAAGGTCCCTCTGGATGGCATTCCTTCCCTCCAGTATGTGAACCGACCCATACAGTTTGGCATCATCAGCAAACTTGCTGAGGGCACAGTCAATCCCACTGTCCATGTCACTGACAAAGATGTTGAACAAGACTGGTCCAAAACACCGATCCCTGAGAAACACCACTCATTACTCATTTATGAAAACCCCATTCTTTTATTTTGAGCAGCTCATTTTAAACCATCCTTTAAGACTGAAGCACAGAAGACTATATGCATTTCTGATTTGCCACCTATACAAGAAGCTATTTTTGGTAGAAAACATTCATGGTTTGAGTTTTTGTTTTGCATCAGAAGATACATTCTTTCAGTTTGGTTTAATAAATTATCCAACATTTCTGAAATATTTTGTCTATATTCTTGTTTCATGTTTTGAAAATTATCTCCACTTTGAAAACCTATCATACTGAGCAACAAATACCATAATAATGGGGAGCTGGAATAAATGATACTGACTTCTTTCTAATGTAAATGCTCCAAATAACCTTTCTCCAATATAGCAGAACTTCCACAAATGCTTTCAAAAAATTTCAGAAATGGTATAAAGATTATTCTTAGTGTATTTCAGATGTGAAACACTACAGCCAAGTTGCACAAAAGTTGCTTTTCATGAAGTGCGGAAACAATTTCCACAGAGGTGTATCAGACCCAGTATCTTTTGTTATTATTTTGTCAGGAGCCACTGCTAAGGACAGTATCCTCATGGCAAGCCTGCCTGCACCTGTCCCATTCCAAATACTTTACAGATGCATGGTCTCAGTAGAGCACACCAAGCCTATCCTGTCATTCCCAACTGTGATTTTTAAGTTTCCAAACTGATTCTCCTGAGAGTATAATACTGTCTCTGTTAGCACAGGCCAACAACCAAGGGAGGGAGATGAGTGATTTAGAAATAATCAGATGCTTGTAAGAGAGGGAGAGAAGAGGACAGAGGAAGAGGCATCTAGCCATTTCAAGTCAATCACTAGTCAATTACTAGATGTACCTTGTTAGTGATTATAACCAGCAGTGCAATGCTACAGCATGTGCCAAAAAGAAACTTGCATTGTCATCACAAGCTAAGAGCAGTTGAGAGGATTGATCAGGAAGTATTTCACAACACAGGGATCTCTGAGAAATACCTGGAGGCAGCATAAAGGAGAGGAGTCCACTGGGGCTTACCTAGGAAGTTTCTGAACCACTTAGGCTTCTTGTCCCATACAATAAAGAGGTAGTAGGCAGGAACTCCAGTCAGGGTTATTGCAAATCCAATCCCTGTATTCACTGGATCAGAGTAAAGTGACAGTGCAACCATGAAGAGGCAGGTGAAGGAAAACAACGCTGGAATAAATAGAGGTACCTGAAACAGAACCACACAAAGAACCATTACTTTACATTGACCTTGCTATTGAATGACTGTGGCATTTAATATTCCATGAAATGTAAATTGGATAAAACCCAGCAGTACAGGATAGTTCTGGAGAAATACAGGTGTCTAGAACATGCACACAAAATGTCAGTGACTGCAGAAACCAAGCTATGCAGAGTGTTACGCAGTAAGTACCACAGAAGTCTTTTAATTACATGCTAAAACAGTACAGTGTTTTACATCCTCTAAAATGTAACAGCGGTAAATAAGTTACTTTGCAAAAGTCCTTTCTCTAATCCGCCGCAGATAAGTAGATCTAACCTCAGTAAAGATATCCTCTTTGATAATTACCTATTAGAAAACACTTTAAAACACAACCAGGAGCTCAAGTCACCTTTTAAAACTATTAAGAACATATTGATTTTCTTCCTAAGGTAAAAATTAAAACCTAGAAGGAAGAGAGCAAATTAAACACTAATTTGACTGGTGATAAAGATATTTGATAACGTTATGCAAGTGGTAGCTACTGAAAAAGCACTTTCTGAATGTATGACTGGTAGCATTGCCAGTGTCACTGCTGAAAGTAGAAAAAAATAGCAATATCAAGTTAATTGTTTCAATTTTCAAGAGCATCGCTATAATCACTATGGTAGCACCTCTCTAAAGGAAACACCTAGAAGCATGGGTGAGATGCTTGGTGTAAGGGAGAATTGGAGAATTCCTTGGGGATTATTCTCCTCCTTTCATGCCTTGAAACATTACTGTTCCTCTTTTGTGGACTGTCAAAGCCTTTTTGGTTTTTTAATCAAAGCAAAACAGCTTGTGCTGTTGACCTTATTTACAGCTATACATACAGGAATGCAACAGTGCACATCCTCAGTTCTTGGCAACACATAAACAGGGATAGATTCCTCCATTTTTTTCATTATGGACATTACCTTTCCAGATACACAACAGGACAACTTACTTTGTAAGATGTTACTTCAAATAAACAAGAAAAATGGCAGAACCAAAGCTAAAACAGCTATTGTTCAATGGGCCAGACTATTAGCACTTTCAAGGTTCACAATAACTGTGTTTTCAAATTCATTGCAAGTCACAAACATCACTGTAATAGCATTAACAGCTCATTTGTGCATCAAATTGGCAGACTGGATAGGCAATGAAATAAATGTTTAATATTAATGCTTATGCTTAACGTGAATTCTGGTGGCAAAATTATCCAGGCCTTTATCAAAGAAGAGATTAAATAGAGGATTGACTGAAAATCAAGTTGGCACATCTAACCCTAAGGTTTGCAGTTTGAATGCTATGGACTACACAGGACTAGAAGCGTTTTCACACAGCCTGAATCACACTGCCTCAATGCAGCAGATAGACAAAACTGAGCAAATACCTTCCCTTTGGCACAGCAGCTGCAGTTGCTGCCACTCAAGCACCACGGAATAGACAAGAATTACCTTTCAGAAGTTAACATAGCTGAAGAAGCACTGGGGAGCTTGTAGGAAAACACTCAGAGACCTTTCAGTGCAAAAGACTATTTTCTATTAACTATACTTTTCTCAAAGAAGAGCTTAGCTTTCAACGTCAGAAAATTCTCCTTTACTGTCTGACCACACAATGGATAGGAGGGAGAAGGATTCATGTAAAGCAGTAGAGAGCAGAGGTTACCTTGAAAGGACGAGGCATATCAGGACGTTTATATCTGAGATAAATCAACCCAGCGACTACCAGTCCAATAAAAAGCCACCTGGCAAAACTGAGGAAATTCAGGAGGCTGTAGAGATCTCCGGTGAATAACATTATCATTGTGAGAGGATGCTGCAAAAGAAATTCAGAGCATAAAAGGGGGTTAGTAGATTGTTCTCTATTATTTTACAGCCACAATGTCAAATTTTTCCACAGGGACAAGTAGCATAGCCTTGTACAGAGACACCTGAGGGCCACAGATGTGAGGCCTGCCTTTGTCATACAATAAGGTGTGTAGTTGATCCAGCTGTCCCCTGAGATCACATGTGATCAATATATATATGTCTCATGTGGCCACACATGACCAATACAAATCTGTCCACTGTATCCCAGAAAAACACACACGAGCACACAGCCCACTGCATCACCAAAGTGTTTGAGCATCCTGGGCACCATTCTCATGGGATCTAAGATATTAGCCCATTGTTTTACTCTCCCATCACTGACGCAGATAACAAGAGGAGATGAGCCTTGGTCACGTCTGATCATATGAAAGCAGAGGTTTCCAGGTGTCTTGTGGAAGGAAAAAGTCTTACAGTCCTGCAAGTTGTAACAGGGGAAGTCTGCAAAGAGAGTACAGTAACGGGTAGCTATACACTACAGGATGAGAGCTGTGTACACTGGTTTGCCACCAGCTTGTATTTTCACTATGCTTTTCAGGCTTGCAAGGTGGACACATCAGAAATGCAAACATTTCTAAGCAGGGAAAAGCATTTAGTTGTCACTCAGGCAACTACTGAAGAACAAGAAAGGGGACACTAGAATAAGTGCATTTCCTCATTATAAAGCTGAGACAAGGCTTCTGTCTTCATAAAGCTCAAGTATAAACTAGTGTTGTGCCTTGGGTTAGATTATTAGCATAGGCTACAGGGATCTATTTTAGGGTAATGTCTGGACAAAAGCAGAATTTTTGTACCTTGGACTAACTCTGCAGGGTAATCTGCACTTCCCATGAGACATCCTATGGCAACAACACAGTACTTTGGGGATGAAGGAAAGAATCAAATCCCACACCTTATTATCCAGCAAGAGGGATGATCCTGACAGCCACAGCCTTTCCAGGTATATGAAGGGGCAACAGGTGAAATCAACTGCAGATGCAGTAAAACACTGGGCTTAATCTTAATGTAAGGAAAACTAACTCTTATTAGTTATCTGGATTCACAGTCTCTCTCTCTCTCTCTCTCTGTCTTTTAAGCAGTGAAGACAGTAAGGATTTTGGACCAAAAGGATCAATATTTCAAACGTGGGTCTCTGGATTCCAGCCTCTAATGGCTTACAAAGTTCTTGGTCCTTTATACTGATATTAAGCAAACTCCTCTGCAAAGGTCAAAGGAAATTTTACCACTGTATTATATTGAGCAAGATTTCTTCTATATAGACTCAACCCCTAAAAGTTTAAAACCTCAGTTACAAGCAAGATTAAGCAAGAAAGGATCACAGACAATGAAGAAGAGGTATCAAGAAATAAAAAATAACTGTGATTGCATGATATCTTTTAGCCGTTTTACACATATCTATCAAATACCAGAACACACATACATTAACAGATCTTTTAATTACTAAGAATGCTTTTTTTATTTAGCAAGCCTCAAACACTGAACATGCTTTTTTCTCAGTTTATCCTCAAGAGCTCTTTTCTTACAGTGTGGAGACCTTGGCAGGAAAAATAAACCAGGAAAACATTAAAATGCAGACTATTTATACAGAATATGCTGTGCAACTACTCTATTTGCAATAACGCAAGAAAAAAAAATTATTATCTCTGAAGGAAAGACATCTTCATGTAAGAATATGACTTTTTCAAAGGAAATCAATGCACTGGTGTAACAGAACCAGATGCAATAGCAGAAAATGTATTTCAGGAAAAAAAAATAAGTATTTCATTCTACAGAAAACAATGCATTTGCATGAAAAATATTACTACTCACCCAAAGAAATAGGATGTAAAGTAAATGCTTATGTAAAATGAATTCCATCAAACTTTTCACCATAATCACATTGCCTAATATTCAAAATGTGAAAGCCTGCAGTTGTATGTGCACATATAAAATTGAAAACTTTAGCTAGCACTTCAGAAATGAGCTTATTAGCATGTAGCACAAAAACTGATTTAAATTCCAGCGTAAGCATCTGATCTTACTACCACAGACTCATAAGGACACATGTGTCTTCTGCCTTGCTAGATCTCCCCACAGATGCAGAGGTTCTGTCTGGATACATTGCAGTCATTAGTCCTAAAAGAGGGGCTAAACACCCATGGTTACAAAGACTGCAAGTTAAGTGAAAAACTTCAAAGCATTTTGCAAACTGAGGTTTGAGGTCAGTATTTTGACATTTTGTCCTAGCATTTTACCATACAAATTAATCTGCAATGCAAACACATGGCCCACATTTAGCTCTGCTGCCATTTTAGAAGTCAGTAATAGGATTTCTATTATAATGCTGGTGTTTTTCCTTAGACAATTCACAGACTATTGCCCAGGCACAGGTTCTCTCATTTTTTAATCACCGCTACACTGCACTGCTGAGGGTTCCCCTTCCATTATCTTAATGCATAATTGTTTGCATTTCTCACTATAAGGTAGTATAATGAGCCTTTAGGGTACTCCCAGATGCTGGTGTTTAGCTGCATTTTCAGTTAAATGAATCCCTTTTTTGTTTGTTTGTTTAAGTGGAATTTGTCCCTCTGAAAGGGAACTAGCTCATCACTAGCAGGTCCTTAGAAACAAAGGGCAATAAGACATGAATGAGGTTGTGGATATAAGCAGACAAGTGCTACCAACAAGATAGCAAAGGAGGAGATGATAGAATAAGAACTCCCAAATCTCATTCCTCTCTTTACTGTCCTCTGCCCTGCCCAAAGCCCACGTACACATTAATAAATGAGACTCAAGCAGTGCCCATATTCTGTTTGAATCCTCCAGAGCAAGGCTGTAATATGAATTCTTGTGCAGGAACATTTGTTTGCATGATTTACCAAAACAATGACAGCTGGCAGAGGAGTGTGCTTGCGGACATGAATCATGGAGAGAATTTCCGGAAGGTGACCCTCACGGGATGCAACGAAGAACATCCTGGTGGGAAATAAATGTGGACAGACTTTAAATGTGCTCATTACTGTGACTAGGCAAAGCAGCTCATGAAAGTCACAGAGCACAGCAGCACCTCTTAGGCTTGTTTGAGGTATTCTGAATTGAAAGACTAGCAGGAGAAGCCTATAAGCAGAAATCAAAGTCATCTCTGAAGGTGTCCCCTCCTTACTTTACACTATGATCAGTGTTTGGAATTAGTTAACATTTTTCCTCTGATTTCCCTCCTTCACATGAAACAAAACAGCCATTAAGTGCTATGCTCAGAGGGATCCACTTTCAAACATTTCAAAGGGTTTTAACAATAAGAAACTAAACTCAACAGAAACAAAGGTGAGAAATAGACCCACACCTGATAAACATTGTAGTAACTTTTCACTTCGTGCTAAAGGAATGAATCCTACTCTCCTATACTTTTGCTTCCTTGCTTCAGGTGTATATCCTATGCCCTTCACCACCAGTAATATTAGCAATACTCACCTGGAGACTGCAAAAATGCCACCATTCATAGATCCAAAGCAGGAGAGAGCCACAAATACTGGTACAGCTAAAGAAAAGTTTCCCATCAGTCGTTCAGCAAAGGTCTGTTAGAGGAGAGAGAGAAACACTGTGATTTTTTCCTAAAACACGAGAGTAATTTTTATCCATTAACTAATCAGTAATAAGCATGAGAAGTTCTAGTTACACACCTTTTCTACATCCCTCACTGGAAGTTTTGCTGTGCATTTGTTACCTCTTATTTTGTGACACCAGCACTACTGTTGATGACGTCTCCCACCCTCACTCCTGACTGTGGAAAATCGTCAGTTGAAGCAACACCACGTTTGTCCTTTTTTTTGTCAGTTTAGACAATTATGACTCAAAAAAAGAAGATCTAATCTGAATGGATCATGGCCTGATCTGCTTACCTAATAATTTTTTCCCACAGTCTCCACTTTACTTAGGTGATACTACCAAGTGGTATAGTCCATCAATGGACTAGATTACCAGAAGAGCCTTAACTGGAGTTTGGGGCACCACAGGAGACGTGCAAAAATTTCTTCAGGTTTGCAAAATGTTTTCTTTCTAAATCTCCCATGAGCTACAGAATTTGGTCATTTTTAAATGCCAAGTCAACTGAAATAGACACAGGTAGTACCACTACTGGAAAGTAAATGAAAATTTTTGTTTATTGTGAGTCAGATATCATAAATATAAAAAACAGAGTTGTCACCACAATTCAGCAATAACAATGAAAGCAGTATTGCCAAGCCAGGTTGCCTTGCAACTCTGTCCCAAATGAACTTCAGTGTTCACAGCAAGCTCCTTCCTAAGTACTCCAGATGCATGTTGCACAGAGACTTACAAGAAGCAAGACATCTTGCTACAAAAAAAGTTCAGAACTCCCACTTCCACAAATATCCATATTTCTTGTTTTCCATGAGTTTGGCCTACAGTTTAGCACAAAATTATTCAAGCATACACTTGACTATAAAATTTAAGTCCTACTGACTTTGTTTTATCAGGTAAGTAAATGTGGTCTAACGTTATACTACGAATGCTACCTATGGCCTTAAGTGCAACCCCACTCAGCCAGAAATCAGACTAATTTCACCAGGATGCTACTATATGGTGTAAAAGAGGAGCCACAGAAAAGCCTGATGGTATGGATCCCCCCATTTTTTTTTCCCCAAGAAACAAGAATATATCAACAAACACAACTGCAGCAGGGATATAGCTTTGTATTTTTCTTCTGTAACTTACCACTGCTACAGCTTTTGAAAGCAGCAATTCCCCAGCACTGATTGTAGTGAAATAAGCCACGTTTGTTAACACATAGCCAACTGTGACGATAATCATTGAAATGCATATTGCGAGGGGTATGTTTCTGAAATACACAAGGTAGCTCATTATTTTGCAATCTGGTTTCTATTCCCTGAACATGAAACAAATAACATGAGAAGAAGCCACTAATGACAGTGAGTGTACATTTGGTGGTCCTGAAATATCATAATTGAAACGTACCAGTAAAAAAAATAACAAATCTGAACAAAACCATCTATATAGACCAAATAGGTTTATAATGAAGAGGTGAGAAACTATTTGAGGGAGGAGTCCTTGAGGACACCAAGAAGTTGTGGTCTCCATGCTTCCCACAGAAGAAGTATGGCCCATTTGAACTGCCTGCCCATATCGACTTTCAAGCTAAGCCCAATGGGAAGGCAGCAGGCATCAGTGCTTGAACCAGCAATAAAGCGTATGACAAACACAAGTGATGCAGGTCCCTATCAGGAAAACAATCACAGTGGCATCTACAAAAACCTACAATCACTGAATGAGTGCCCACCTGGAGATGGTTCAACACTTTCCCAAGGATACTAAAACATCTAGCATTTGGAATTCTGCCCTTTCCTCTTCTGTGCAATTCCACCCTTGCACACCTTATCCTATTCCAAATATCTCTATTACTATTTAGGGATACATGAGGGCAGAATATGAAACAGATATAGGAACAGCACAAATTTGTGCTGTTAGTACACCACAAACATTAATGAACAGCACAAACGTAACATTTTAGATAAAAAACAATAAAAAAAAAATAATGCTGAACATTTATAGAGCACATCCTCACAGTCAGCAAAGTAGAAAAGCAGTTTCTATTTTAAAAAAGAGGAAAAGAGACCCAGTTAACTCATCTGAAGCCACACTGCTAGCAAATGTTTGAGTTAGGGAAAAAAAAAAACAGATGCTTCAAGGGTTACGCCAGTCTCTTTTCCCTTGATATCATTGCTTGATATCATTGATACCTGCATTGTACCAAGAAGAGACACAGATCTGAAACCATTGTTCAGTCCTTTAATTCCAAGGCTGAGAGATGCAGTTGGAAAGACGCAGCATGTGCACTCTCTCTGAGGAGAGCGGAGAGCTCCTGCTTCACAGCTGGTTCCCTTTGGCTATCTACATTAAGAGAGCTTTTGAAGAGATGAAGAGGTTGTCATATGTAAAGAACTTTATTGTGAAGGTCACCCCATCAGGTGAGAGGAGAGACAAAATGAGGAATTCTGGTGTCCCAGAAGAGACTGCAAATACAGTCCTAAAGGACTATTGCAGTTATCTCAAAGGAAAAGGTGTTTTGAAATCCAACCAAAGATGCATTATTTTCTGGTATTTTTCTCAAAGAACCACAGCTGGATCTGAATTTAAGGATTCTCTTGACTACCAGCCCTTATTTCTCAACAAAATTCTTATTATGCCTATACAGAGCTGAAAAGCAGTGATAAATGGAGACTGAAATAAATAAAGCAGGACAGTAATGCTGTTGCACACCTTACCTATGAAACCATGATGTCAGATACTGTCATCAACCCAGACACACAGGTAGGTAAGAGTATCATACCATATTGCAGCACTAAATCTGGGTTGACAGGACAATTCTGCATTAACCCACTGCTACCTCACATAGTCGTAGATGAAGCTGGAAGCAGGGAAGCCAGTCAGCTTGTAGGATGTGCTTGTTGATGGAAAAGGCAACAGCAACAACCAAAGCAAGCAGCCCAGAACAGAAGTGCTGTATTCGTAGGAAAACCACAGAATTGCTGACTCAAGCAACATTGCAGAACTGCATGTTGATATATCTGCAGAAAAAGTTTTTGTAGGTCATTTGCCAGATATTTTGCAACTAGCTTGGTTAAGCTCATCACTTGACCTGGGTGTAAATTAAATTCAACTCACTTGGCATCTGATTCAAGGTACGGATACATGGTTTCAAAGCCTCTCAGAAACGATTTTAATTATATCCTCTGCATCATAGCCTCAACCATGAAGCTGTTGGGTAAATCAGCACTTACTTGAAAATTAAAAAAATATTTCCAGTCAAAGATATCAAATTTATAATATTTTCACAAACACTGTTTGAATGACTGAAACCACACTGTTGAATTTATCAAGATTTTTCCATTCTGACTCTTACCTAACACCTGCTTGCACTGCAATAAAAACTGTAATGCTATTACCAAGATTACCTCCTTTCCTTGAAGGACCGATTTTCTCGTATTTTAGGTATTCTCCTACACTTCCAAATCTTTTCTCCAAATCACGAAAAATCATACTTAAGTTCTATCCTCCATCAAACTGCCTCTATCAATGCAGATTTAACCTTTTCAGTACTTTATCCTATGAATCAAACACAACATGGGGTGCTAGCACACAGAAGTCATGTTTCTGATATAATGCAAATTCACAACTGTCACACAGGTAGCCAGGAGATGCTATGAAGAACAGCATTACTCTGTGAAACTGGTACCTTTCTAGGTCTTAGTTTTAGCCTAAGGTGTATTTTTGTTAATTTGTTTTTTAGGAAAGCCTTCTGGAAAAGGTATTGAAAACATTTGAGAAGTGTTGTGGCTTAATCCTGGCCAGCAACTAAGCACCATGCAGCTGCTTGCTCATGATAACTCCTTCCTGGTGAAATGGGTAGGAGAACTGGAAAAAAGAAAGGTAAAATTGTGGACTGAGATTGTTTAACAATCAGAATAAAACAAAATAAAATATAACAAAAATTCAAATACTACTACTGCTGCTAATAATAATGAGTAAAAAAAAAAAAAAAAAAGAGGAAAACCAAGCACAATACAGTTGCTCAACACCCACTGATGGACACCCACCCTACCTGAGCAACTATCAGTCCCTTCTGGGTGACTCCCCCTCATTTTATATCCATGGGCATGATGCACTGTGGTGTGGAATATCCCTTTGGCTAGTTTGGGTCAGGTGTCCTGTCTCTGCTTCCTCCTGGCTTCTTGTGCCCCTCCTCACTGCAGAGCATGAGACTGAAAAGTCCTTGGTCAGGGTTAAGTGCTACAGAGCAACAACTAAACCATTGGTGTGTTACCAGCATTGTTCCCAGACTAAAGCCAAAACACAGCACTGCACCAGCTACTAGGAAGAAAATTAACTGTATCCCAGCTGAAACCAGGACAAGAAGCTAATAAAAGCTACTGCCCTTACTAACATGCTTTCTAACACAGTTTGACCCTTTAAAGTCAGCTGGTCATAGAAGACTCATTTTATGAACTACAGTTAGCAATTATATTCCAAACCAGTGAAGTCAAACACCAGGAAGAAACCAAGTAATTAGGCGCTGCAGAATCTTTTCTCTCTTGCTAGGTGACAGAAAGCAAGATTTCTAAATACAGACTGTGGCGTGATTCTTCACTCTATTATCCCAGCGCCGTGCTGCTGGGTGTCTGCAGATGTCAGAGGTATAGAACCAATGCATTGAAATGGAGAAGGGAGCCCTTTTTAACGCTCACTGCAGCAGTAATATCCATAGAGTGTATGGTGGCATAAATGGCAGTGCAGCTTAATAGCTAGTCTTTTTTTTTTTTTTTAATTCATTTCTCCCTGGAAAATCACAATCAGAAGAAGATGAAGCAAAGTCATGTAATTTAATAGTGTCTGAGCTGCAAGCACACAAATAGGAGCTCAGTCCAGAACATAAGGCTGGAACATACTGGGAGGCAGAGAAAGGGGAAAGTGGTGATCTACTGATGAGAGCCTTCGCTGCAATAAACAAAATAATAATTGCTTGTTGCTGAAGTCAGCCATTGCCTAGACCCATATTAGCATTTACAAATGCATGGAATCAAGAGGTGCTGTGATGATTCTTATCCCTTTTGCCTCTATTCCTGGCTTTGATTCTGTCCTGCCAGGTGGCCTCCTTTCAAGTTTTGAATCCTCCTTTTCTCTTAACAGATATGCTAGATTGTAATTTTTTCACATGTTGACATGGTGAGAACCATTTGGTCCCTTCAGTATAATGGGCTGTCCTGTATGCTGCTTTTTACATGGAAAACATGAATTCCATGCAAGTATTTATATTAAAACATAAACATACTGCTTTGCTCTCCCGGTTTCAGGATTGCTACAGCTCACAGAGAGACTAGCTAGGAAGGGTGAGAGAGCTAGGTCAGGCTCTGGAATGCAGCACTTATTAAGTCAAACCTATGCATCTTCTATCCTTGCAATAAGATCCTGGGAATATTAAATGACCAGGTCTCTCTTGTTGCTTTCTATATTGTATTTGGTTATTTTTTTTTCCAGTGTCAGGTTATTTGGATAAATTTGCCCTTGTGAATTCTTCTGCCCTGCATTCACCCTATGGACAGTGCAGTGGATAAATGGATTTTTTTTAAGAGTGCCAAAATCTGGAAGAAGTTCACTTTGAAAACTGTTTAACAGATCGTAAATGGTGAATAAATTATCACAGAAGGGAACTTCTGAAAAGAATCTTAAAAAACCCTTTGGTAGTAAATTTTCAACTAAGGAAATATAGCATATGCAGATTCATGCTCACAAAAAACAAGCAAATCCTTTCCTGGAAACCACGTGAAGTAATTAGGACTTTTTGTCCTTCAATTTCTTATTTCTTTAATTTTAACTGTACCTTTCACAATTTCTATAGCACAGTAAAGATGTGGCTTATCTCACTTAATGTTACCAGTAATTATTTGATTTGTTTAGACCTTCTTACTTATGTTTCCCATCTGGGTCTCACTGGCACAGCTTTTTCCAGGACAGCCAATTCAGACTAAACATTTGTAAAACCTGGCTTTGAAGTGGATGCAAGGAAATTATTTTGGCACAACCTCTAAAAAACAAAGGATGCAATGACAATATGTTTCATCCTTGTGAACTCAGTGGGGCATATTTGACTGTGCGCTTGTCGTTTCACAAGAAGAACAGCCCATAGTGGTCACAGATCTTAGAGCTCATTGTTGTTATAGAAGTTGTTATTAAGCTGGGATATGAGCTGCAGACATCTGGGAATGCTCCTCAGCTGATGTACTGACATTGTTGTTCTTATCCCCAGGTTCTCACTCTGGCTTGCTTGCTTTCTTCCTTCCTGGTCACTGCCATCCCTTGATCTTCTCTGCTTTTTCTCTCAGAAATATCTGTAGGAGGTAGAGCAGTCTCAGAGCAGATCAGAAGACCTATGATTCTGAAACACTAAAGGTCAAATCCAAAACCCAGTGGATTATCCTGATTAACTGAACTCTGTGCCCTAGCTCTTTGGCAGTCCCTAGAAGAAGAAAATTTGCTCCAAAGCTGTTTATGGCAGAGCTTGGCAGTGCATTTCATCCCTGTATAGACATGGGATGGACTAGCTGTGTTCCTAAAGGTGAATTTCTTTGTGATGATATCTCAGTGATTCTTTCAGGGAAGCACAAGATAGATGTGGTCTTTCTTTAAGCTGCTGTGCTTCTTCATTACAATTGCTTTGTATACAGGGCAGAAGGGGAATATTTGGTTTCAAATTGTAGTTAAATCTTAAAAAGCATGGAGAGTCAATTTTAATCAACATTCAGAGGGTTATAAGCTACCCTAGTTTTCTGTCATTGGATTTTATTAAGACTTTTTAATTTTATGGCTATTTTCTTGAATCAGGCTACCTCAATTACTTTTTAGCCATTATGATACTGATTTTCATCAAAGTTCTGGGAGAAAGATGAATATTGCAAGACTTTCATGGCAATGGCTTCCCCTTCTACCCAAGGAGCAGCCTGCTTGAATATCATCTTGGCAGTAATGCACAATACAATTACAAATCATTGTGCAAGTTTGGGTCAAATATCAGCACCTCAAAATTTACTCAAAACCAGCTGATTTGAAAAGAGTTTTCTCAATTTTGAAATCTGTTGAGATTACATTCCAAGATGAAATGCAAAAGGAAAGAACTGCCCTGCAGTAACCAGTAGCCACTTCAATGCAAGTTCAAGTACAGGGCCTACTTTAAGCAAATAAAATATTGCAATCTCCAATACCAAAAAAAGAAAAAAAAAAAGATGTATCAGAACACATATAATGCTATGGATTTTAAACTATTAGCCATTCTGAAGTCTTTACCAGTTGGACAAGATGTATGTAATGGTTTTGAATTTTTTTTTCTAGGAATGTTATCCTGAAATGGTCAAGTTTTTTATCAGAAGTTTTAGCTTCAACAAATCAGAATCTTAAAGTGAATTTCTTCCATTTTCTGACTCCCTCTAGTCTAAAACTTTCTCCTTTTACGCAAATCCTCCCAGCTGAAGTCTCAAGCAGAAGCAGATCTGTCAACAGCTCTTGAGAGACTAAGGATAATTGTTATGCTCACAAGGTGTAATTTGCTTTAATCTAATAGAGATTTATACCTGGTTCTGATTACGTTGTGCACCCAGTCAAGTTGGCAAGACAGATCTCCCCAGAATGCCATATTCATTTACATC
This sequence comes from Forpus xanthops, assembly GCA_032466535.1. Taxonomy (NCBI): domain Eukaryota; kingdom Metazoa; phylum Chordata; class Aves; order Psittaciformes; family Psittacidae; genus Forpus; species Forpus xanthops. The sequence goes on from JASSUY010042252.1 coordinate 14,515, forward strand.
ATACCCCAAGTCCTAACTTGTGAAGCCAATGCCTTTTCTGAAACACCTTTCTTTAAAGAGCAGGATGGATTCTTCTGAAATTTGCTCTACCAGCTAGAGAGACCTCTAATGTTCAAGCAGGATCCTGAATCTTTTCACATGGAGTTCATAGCATTCCTGGCTTTGACAAAGAAAACTAAGCCAACAGAGCAAAAGATGGCAGCTAAATCCACAAAGGACTTTCAAGGTCACAACACCGTGTTACTCACTCTGTCTCTGCTTGGCCATGCATGTTTCTTGTACAGCAAGCATGTGAGCACTGTTAGGAGCCAGAAAGCGAGCAGAAGAGGAAACACACAGAGCTGCTGAAAAAATATGAAGTGCAAATTAAATGGTGCCTGATTTTTAAAAATAACTCTTTGAAAAAGAAATAGAACACAGACTTTAATAATAAGATATAAATTATCGCCTGTGACTTCTCAGTCAAGTCTTTGATAAACCATTTCCATATGCCCATCAAGTACCAATACTCAGCATCTTCACATTACCTCACTTGTGAAATAATTATACAAAGTTTATGACCATTACCCAAAGACATATAATCAAATCTGTCTTTTATTTTGCACTGTAATTTGTCCCCAAGCCACATTCCTCCTCAGGACCTAAAGGTCCCAAGGACCTAAGCTGGCTTTTCTTTCCCATGGTAACAGTCAGTCCTAGCCACCCTTGTCTGCAGCTGGGCTTGCCCCGGGGAACTCCAGTATGTTTATTATCAGAAAGTCTAAGAGATTTAACTGGGGAACTGCCAGGTGCCTGGAAACAGGGGCAGCAGCTGAGTAGGATCTGTCACAAAAGATCTGCATTTAGCACTTCAGAACCTGAGCTGACAATGAAGATGTTCAGATAAAGATGCTCATTTATGTAGGGCATTGCAATAAAGGTGTGGTTTAGGGTACACTTTAACTTAGTGTCTGCCACACTCTTTAACAAAAGCTTGCTTTTAAAAGGCAGCACGGTCTAAATTAAGAGGATTCAAATGTAAATCTATTGTCAGTCCTGGGTTTGAAGAATGACTGTCATGCTTCTACCTAACATCAGCCTTTTGACACCCCCCTTTATTTATTTGCCATTTTTGCCTACATGGCTAAGGGGCACTTCAAGTAATGCAAGGGAGCAGGCTGGTGAGGCTGCTTTCTTTCCAAAAATGAGCTGCTCAAGTTTGGAGCCTGGGAACAAGCAGCGGGAATACAAAACACCTCACTCAGCTCTAGTGTAGGGTACTGTAGAGTACAGCCCCACAGCTGAACTTCTTAGGAAGCATTGCTGGTAGCATGTTAGCGATTCCTTACGGAATAAAGGGATGAAGGCAGCATCCTGTGTCTCTGCGTGTGCATGAAAGGAGTTGGATTTTTCATACTTGTTAAATTCCTTGACATTTAATTTTGAACAAGAGAATTTCCACAATGCAAAGGATAATAAAGGAACAATTTGTTGCTGTATGTTATCATTGATATTTCAGCATGAACGAAAATTGCACCATTCGGTGATGAAAAGAGCAGCTACTTGTAATAAGGAGCACCATGGAAACTGAAATATCATTTAGCAAGAAAGATTCTTCTTCTGAAGGAATTCAGAACAAGAAAATGGTAATGGTGGCTGCCTTGAAGCATTAGCATTTTAAAATATATAAAAGGCTTTAAACGAAATTAAAAGGACATGTCTTAACAATACTGCACTCCCATAAAGAGGGCTGTCTGGCAGAAAAACAGTTTTCTCAGCAGAAAGCAAAGCCTTTGCTAAGAACAGCCTAGCAGACTGGCTACAGCTGCGGGACAGCTCCTATAGCACACTGAAATAACTCTGTAAGAAAAGAGTAAGTTCTGACACAGCAATCTAGAAAACTCAGATTTTGAGCTGAAATATGTCTTTGTAACATGTCATAACCAGAGGCACTTGAATGGGGAACTTTTTCTATTTTATTACCTTCAGTGCTTTGAGAAAGGAAATATCAGTGGGCTGAAATCTTCTTGCTAAAACTTCATGATGCTTGAACTACAATCGCATGCATAGAGGACCATATCCATTTTTTGGAGGGGTTGTGTTTTTGGTTTATGTTTTTTCTTAAAGAGTGATAAAGTAATGTTATGAAAAGAAATATATAAAGTTTACATTTTTTTTTTCCTTTTTTTTGAAAAAAGGCTGGTAGTTTTGTGTCCAACCTGGAAAATCCTAAATATAACCCTTAGAGAATTAGTACTGAAACCCTTCTGAAAATCAAATTCCTGCTAGTTTGGATAGTGACATGAAACAGTCAGAATCCTTAATCTTCTTCAAGAATCTTGGACAATATGGTCAATGGGACTTGGGATTTTAAGGATGACTTATCTTCACAATTTCACACTGCTCAGTGTACCCTCTGTCCACATTGCACTACTCTTCCATGCTAGTCATAAAAGTGATAATCATGGTTTACACAAAATTTACTGCATCATCTCTTATTCTGACTCAAAATCAACATATTAAAAACCATATACTGGTGCTCTTGAAAAGCCCTGCATTTTGGCACTCCATAGCAGCACACTGTTTCCCTGACATCTGCAATTGAAAGCAAGCCTAGAGAAAACACTAGCTCTGTAGAACAGGACAAGTTTATGTGTTAGTTTAGCAAAAGCAAGTTTGCAAGGCCTTGTTTCAGTAAGCAGAACAAGCACAAAGCAGATGTCAGGATTTGGCCACTGTGGGAGAAATTGCTTTCTTAAGAGCAGTAAAAATACAGAATCTATTGAACTCCAGGGTAGATCCTCTAGGACAGCATCCCAACTATGACAATGGTCAACACCATGCCTAGGTAGCCTACAGCTGGGACCCACTTATGTCTGAGATAACCTGCAACTAAGAAAAAGACTCTCCTCATGACCTTCACAAGTACCAAGCAAGAATCCTAAAGGTATTCTGCTTATTTTTCACATATATAGAAATATTTTTTCCTTAGAACCACAAGAATCTCATCATCAAATGGAGTTTTGTCCAACGAAAAGGAATTGCATGGTCATTTATGCTCTTTGTGAATGAATATTTACTTCTGTTTTTTCTTAGGAGCAGGTTTTTTGCTGTAATAAACAGATATGAAAATCAGAAGCACCTGTAATTCCTTCACTGTAGGATGCATCTAATTCTTTTTTTCTCTAAAATAACCCACATAGAAGTTAAACTTCTTGTTATACTAGGGTGCTCTTATCCTCAAGTCTCACAATCTATGGAGGAGGTCTCTCCATCACTGTTAGACTTTTTCAAACGATGATATCAAAACTAGACTTCTAAGGGACATTTTGTTCCACCGTACTTCAAAAAAAATTAAATACTGTTATTATATAGTCATTTTTTTTAGAATGAACTAAAGAAAATGACAAGGTGAAGATGCAAATAATAGTACTTGCTCACAAAAACCTGTTACATGTGAATGAGGATTGACATAATAGACCTCAGCAGCGCAACTTGGAAAATGCAGATTATTCACTTCACAACTCCTCTGGAGCTATTATAATCTGATATACATCCTCTTAGTTTACAGTTCATGAATGTGGGCTGTACTGTAATTTAAATGATTGAAAACCCTTATGGGTTGTTAGTTAACAATATTATTTTCTTAAATAAAGTATCATTGTGACTGTGCATTTAAATTCCAACATACAGCCAAATATCAAAGTCTAAGCTACACTGTAAGAGATCTGCTTGCAAAACACCAGTACACCCATAAGCACACACATGAAACAGCTACATACAGGGAATGTGTGTGCAGGGGAATGGGAATCTGAGCACTCACTGACTAAGAACAACCTAGAGCCTCCACTGATGGCAGTTCTGTGATCCCACAAAGAAGTATGTCATCCACAGGAAAGATGCACAAAGCTAAATCGTCTTGTTTTGGTACAACTATTACATACCTTACATACAAGCCAGCATTTTCACTACTTATTGAAGCAGAACAAGCAAAGATGACAACCCAATTGAATGCCTCATCCAATAAGACCATGTCAAAGTTAAGTTATCCTGCTACCTGAACCAGGTGGATTACATTCCCTTTATTGCACATGATAATACCATTGCTACTGATATTTTGATGAGGTTATTCTAAAGAATAAGTATTCTTGATGACATAGCACACGTTAATAACTGTGCAGTTGTAAAACTATGATTTGATGCATGTAAGTACAACAAAAAACATACCAGCCTTGTAATTTTAGTAGTTCATTCTTTTGATTTATTCTCACTTTTGGCTTTTATAGCAGTAAAAGGAGCTATCTCACTTTCTCTGTCAGTTGCCAGCATCAGCCTCTAATAGATTTAGATGATGCTCTAATAAAAGAGTTATTGCTAATGACATGCAAGATGTTGCTATAGTTTCCAGTATAACACCACTCTCACCTAATACCAGTTTAGCAGTCTAACAGTTTTGAGACTCAGCATTAAAGGGAAAATGAACCAAAAGGGGTTCATCTTCTTCTGCAGCCGGGAAAGGATGCACCACTGTACAGATCAGAACATTGTGCTGTGAATTAAACTAGCGGTCCCTGCCACAGGTAACTACCCACAGGTAGTGTGCTGGTTTGCTTTTACAGTTAACGGGAATAACAGCTGAAAGACTCTCCTTTTTTCTATGCAGAGGATGTAACTGACACTGAAAGTACCCATGGGTGGACTGCTCTACACCTACACGATTTCATGAGGAATTTCTTTGCAACTGGTGGGTTTTACAGTGAGATTTCAGTGTCATCAGATCAGAGATTTTTCAGTTCTTTGAAACACAGATTTAAACCTCAGACAAAAACACTAAGGCAAGTATTTAGATTATCTCCCCAGCAGCCAGTACAATTGGTAAATAAGGAAATAAGAAGAGCAAGAGCATCGGAGGAAAACAGGCTCCTATTTTATATTGGGAAGGGGAAAACCCAGGAGAGGTTTGCCTCCACTGCTGGTGATCAACACCAAAAATTGTATGAACACACTTGCTTTCTTTCACACAGGGCCCAAGATTATAAATGTGGAGACCATGGAGGAGTCAGAGAGGCTGTGCTCTGTGTCAAAAGCCAAGCTCTGAATAACCTCAAGCTTGTCACCCAGCTGTTAAGCCAAAGCAGTCTGATAGTGGTTATCAGCCAGCACAATCAGGGTTTTTAGGCATCTCATTAGCATACAGAAGGGCAATACATCATAGTTAAATGAAAAACCACTTCTCAATCCAGTAATTCTTATGTAGATAAAGTGTTTTCTAACTTGGCCAGGTACGTTTGGCACAAAGGACTCAGTGCTGTGGCTGATGTAAGTGTATAGATACAGCTTTATCTGATCCCTATTTGGACAATTCTATTTTTTTTTTTGTTTGTTTCACCTGATTCTAATTGATTTAGTGAGTTTAGTCACTTTTCTGTCTACCACCAATGCTCTGCTGCCTCACCTCTTTTCCAGTAAATTCAGTCAGGCCACCTGCTTATGGACCACTAAAAAGAATGAAAACATCTGATAAGAGCCTGGGACCTCCACTGCAGCCAAGAGAAGAGCTCACTTAGCCCTGGGAGACCCATGATCTCTCTAGCAAAATGCAGCATGATTTACAGCTCTGGAGCGTTAGCTGTACATCAGTCTTGCAAGAGATATGGATATTCTGCTGAGCAGCTCAGGGTTACCTTAAAGGCTAAGAAAATTGGGCTGTTCAGCCTTGAGAAGGTTGCATGCAGACCTCAGAGCAGCCTTCCAATATCTGAAGAGGGCCTACATGGATGCTGGAGAGGAACTCTTCATCAGGGACTGCAGTGATAGGACAAGGGGCAATGGGATTAAACAAGGGAGATTTAGGTTAGATATAAGAAGTTCTTTACTGTGAGAGTGATGAGACATTAGCACGCGTTGCCCAGAGAAGCTGTGGCTGCCCCATCCCTGGCAGTTTTCAAGTCCAAGTTGAACACAGTTTGAGCAACCTGATCTAATGGAAGGTGTCCCTCCCCATGGCAGCAGGGCTGGAACTGAATTACCTTGAGGTCCTTTCCAAACCCAACCATTCTGTGGTTCTGTGATTCTAGAAAGAGCATACTGTCATTCTTCTGCACAGGTGCTGCTATGATCCTTTATGTGAGAGAAAAAGATATTAAAATAATCTGGCATGTATTTATGGAGGTGAAGATGAAGGAAAACACACGGCAGTGGAAACTTCAAAGGTTACATAGTTTTGTCGTTACATTACATTAGCCTTCTGGTAAAACAAATTAGGATTTTGCCAGGTACCCCAGGGACGCTGTGAATAAACGTTTGTTCTACTTCTTAGCAGGGCTGATGCAGAGTAACAATGATTCATATAAACAAACAGAAAAGGAAAAAAAGGCAAACAAAGCAAACACACCTTGCACTCAGCAGGTTATCACATCAGCAAGTACACAAGGGTCACAAAGGCTGGAGAGGAGAGACCTGCTCTCTAGCGACAGTGACACAACACAAATTAAACATCCACCACAGTGACAGCCAGACACAGCATGAGGCTTATCACATCCTTACACTTCGGAGCAGCCAAAGCTCTGAGCCAGAGGTGCTGCAAGGTAGCCGGCCAGCTCCTGCAAACCTGAGGGACTTGAGGCCTTCTGGGGAGACACGTTCACCAGTGTGGATGAGGAGGGAGGGCAGTAAGCTCTAGCTGAGTCCCCTGAACTTTGCTTCCTCGAAAGAGGTGCCACAGGGTAGGCAGAGGATGAAAAACCTGACTGAAGGTTTGCCTCTTAAGTGTTCACTTCCGTGTAGATGTTTGCCTCTTCTGTGTATGCTCCACGCAATAGCTTTACCCACACCAAGTCATGACACCCTACATCTTCAGCGTCAAATTGACAAAGGCAGTCACCTCTAAAAATCAAAGTATTGAAATATGCTCATCCCCTAAGGAAGCGATTAGCCTAGACTCCTTTCTCCACTACTCTTGGATCAGAAAAAAATAAGCTTATGCATCATGGCAGCTCAGGCATCTGCATGTCCCCTCATCCCACCAGCCAGCACACAGGAACCTCTCCCATCCATCAGACACATTTCCTTCAGTGGGATCCTACCCAAATGATGCCTTTTCAGAACTATAAATAAACCTCAAAAAGTTTCAAGTGTCTCCAGAATTCTTAATGATTTAGCACACTCATTTTCATTTCAAGTTGGGCCTTTTACCTTAAACCTTAAAAGGGTCTACACAAAAAAATAACAAACATAAAAGCAATGAATTCTGAAGTATTGCCTTAATGTAGGTGCTGCCTTAGCAGGGAGATCATCCTGCAGTCAGACTGCTATGACGACATTCTGCCTCATCCTCCTCCCTCCTAACAGCATGCAAAGGAACAGTATTACACAGGAACACTACTAACCCTGTGTCCTGACATATATCAGTGGGGTATTATGGCCTTTGCCTTTACAATTTATCTTTCCCTTTCTTTTTCCTTCCATTCTCCAACTATGCTGAATGTCTTTGATTTTTCAGGTGGGCGAGTACTCTCCTGATTTCTGTACTAACACCTTTGCAATACCTTTATTACATTCTTGAGAAATAAAAGGAATTGGAATCAGATACAGGAATCGGAATCAGACCCTGTATTGGACAATTAGGGAAAAATGAATAGTGATAGCACTATTTATTTTAATACACATATCCGTAGCGGAAACCCCGTACAGTGATACTGATTTAGCTCTGCATCTACAGCATTCATTTCTGTTCTTTCATTTTTCTAATAACTCTTCCTGAACACCCATGCCAGATGTGCTATAAATTAACTTTGACTGTATGAAATAATAAATCATACTACGAAATCAAAATCAAACGGAGATTAGATAGAAAAATACAACTATACTTTTGGTGGGTTTTTTTTTTTCAGTATGCCCTTAAAGCATACGTATGAAATCTGCATGTCCTCGTCCTGAATGTTTCCATGGCCATCAGCTCATCAGCTTAACTTTCATGACAGTAGAAGCATTTTATAAAGGAATATAAATGTTCTAAAAGGTAATTAAACAAGTGACCTTACCTTTCTTCATCATTAGTCTCCTCAACTGTAATTTTATGAGGCATCCTTATTGTCTTAATTAATGATCGAGGTACATCTTTGAAACCTTTGCAGACCCTATAGATTACAACAATCTCTTCTAATTTACACATATTGACTAGCATATCAGTTTAAACGGGTAGTTCTTCTCTGCAGTCAATTGCTAAACAGGACAACCACATTTCTTTTTTTTACATTAAAATAGAAGGATTATAAAGTGAGAGTAGGAGACAGGAAGACTGGAGGTCAGCTGAACCAATTCAAATGCTAACTCGGTGTTTAGAAAGCAGCTGCCAAGGACAAGATTCTGCTGCCTGAAAACTGCACCCGAGGGTCATTTTTCTCTCTCCTAGTGTGGAATTGCTCCACAGGACTCAGCACTGTTATAAGCACCAAAAAACATGGGGAGGGGAAAAACTAAAAACAAACATGAAACTGCACAAGGGAAAGAGAAAAGTAATAACAGCATATGTTGAATACATGCCATGTACACATTCCTGAGCATACAGATTGTAATAGTATCCGTTAGGTCAATCCCTAAGGAAAGCATGCAAGCTCGGGAAAGCAGTACGCACACACAACAGTACAGCTGCTATCTCTGACTGACTGACTGCAGAGGCAAGGAAGACAAAGAGTGCCCCACGAAATCTTCAGCCTTTTAGTTATCCCTGAAGCTGAAGCGTTTGCTCTCCAAGATCCCCATTCCAGATGACAGGTGAATTCATGCAGCAAGTTATCTCCCCAGCCCCTCTGCTGTCTGCATATATTGCTCTGGTGAATTCTAAGTACTGCTTAGACATGAAGTGCATGTGTCAAAGGCAAGGCAGGGGATTTAGGTTTACAGAGTGTCTTCCTACATACATTTGGATTACTCCACACTCAGATTACATGGTACACCATGTTTTACAGCTGTGCTCTCTGTTTCCTCTCTCTTATGACACAGCACTGGTTTTGAGGAGGACATGCTGCACCCATAGGGCAAGGGACTTCCAGGTTTGGCAGGATGAATGTGTGTTAAACAGCCTGGAACAGGGAAAACAAGAACTCAAGGACTGAATCTGCATCCCCAGTTAATTATGATATTATATACAGTAGCTAGTGTGATGGAACTCTCAAAATTTGAGGTCTAAAGAAAAGCCTTGTCTGCAAGACAGCAGGATATTCCACATTATCAAATCTAAAAAAAAAGAAAAAAGAAAGAACCCAGCTATCTGGATTTTAACTTATGTTACCAATTCAAATTCAACCCTAACATTTTCCCTGTTTTAACTCAAGCTGCTAACCCAGTTAAAATCAGTTTCTCTTTTTCACTCCAGCTGGCTGTAAATCTTTTGTGGATTCAGTGACCCTCACCAAATCCTATCACAGATAGGCCTCAAATATGGCTCACAAGTAAGTTGCAACCCCTGAAATATTTGCATGTTGCAAGTCTTACTTAGTCACATCCATCCTCAACAGAACCAACAGATTCTCAAGGTTAGGGCATTTATAGCATTAACAGCATGTCTCAGGGGCGGTGTAATGAGAGAGAAAGAGAGAGAGAGAGAATTGGACTTGCCACAATGCCTGCTGCTCCAGCACAGACTTTTCCTTCAAGGTCATTTTACCTGTGTCTCTAAGAGACTCACTGACATGCAGGGCAGTGCATCAGCAAAAGCAGTATGTCCTGAAGGAAGTCTATTGGCTTTTATATAAATTTTATTTATATAAAAGCATATATTTCCTTATTGATTGACCAGCACCTCCAGTAGGAAGTAAGAGGCATCGCAAGAAAATCTGACTGCAGTACTATTCTGTCTAAGATGAGATCATAGTTGCTTTTTTTCAATACTTCTCCCTGGCTTTGTAATTGGTGTTGAATCCAAGCTGCCTCAAACTACCACCAAAAATTAGCTGAGATGAGGTGCAAAATAAAGTAATAATTATTACTTCCTACCACCAACTTGTATCTATGAAGCATATCATGTCACACCTAATGCCTGCATTGCCTCCCACATAATATTCTGTCAAGCAATTCTGAGCCTGATTTTGTACTCATGCTCTTCAAATGGCACAGTTTGGGAAACCCCTGTATACCAAACTATAGGATGATTAAAGACTCCCAAACTAAGAGCTTTAGAGAAAAAATAAAATTACAAATAAGAGCAAAACAACTCAAAATACTTGTATCCTACTCAGAATTTTCGTCTTGCAGCAAGAAAAGCAGCAACATCCTTTAATTAAATAAATAATTCATGAAGAGCAAAAAACTAGTTTCTATACTGCGATTTCAGAAATCTGAACCCACCAAAAGCATGCATTCAAGACTGAAATGTTTAGTTTCAGAAATTACCAGTCATTTATAGAAAACTACAATGAATGTGTTGACCATGTAAGCCATTTAAGCAATAAGAAGTTAAAAAGGTTAGTGAGAAAGCAAAGGTAAAGGCAAGTTTATTTTATTAAGAACAGTTTCATTCTGATGAGCCATCTCCCCGATGAGTTACTAATTGTTTCTCCTTCTCAAACACACACAAATCCTACTGAACTACATTCTTAATTAAACACTTTTTCATACACTTTACAAACAGCAAAACCCATGCTTGGTTTTGTTAACTATATTTGGTCTAGTAAATTAATTTGTTTTCTTTATTTAGCAGATTCATCACCATGCTAAAGGATTTTATAGTTCTGAAGAAATGATTGTGAGTCTATTGTTTTATCCCTCACACAGGGTGCAATTAAATTGTGGGAAGTGATGTTGGATTCACCTGTGTCTGGACACCTCATCTTCTGAGATGCTTAGCAGATAATTGAGGGGAATTTAGGTAGCCTGTTATGCAGTTAGATAGAATAAAATGTAGAAAGATTTCTGTTGAAGTGACACATAAAAATAGTTGAGGGGAGGGTAATTAGAACAACCCTATTCTATCATGGAGAATAAGTATTCAAATAGAAGAATAACCCAAGACACAAATAATATACTGAAGAAAAAAAATGCAAATACTCACCTAACTGACCTGGCTTTCCCTTTAAGGTAATCTAATGAATTTGCATGAGCAAATGGCTTTTACAAAATATTTGACAGATTACCATTTGTCTTTTTATATTATCTTCAGATACAATATCACAACATAATCCTGTAGCTTCTGCACCCAATATCTGGCACTGTAGCCTGACATGAAGAAAATTAATTGGAGTAAAACATAACTTTTAGAGGCGCGTGAAACAGAATAATGAAAGAAAGATTTCAAACTCCAGGTACCAAAGATACTCTGCTTATATTTAGGTGGGATACCTGCACCCAGTGTTGCACTTGAAAGGAAGCAATTGTACTTATGCCCACCTTTTTTGTGAGAAAGGCTTGTCCAAAGTTTATTTACAAACTAGATTGCAATCCCATAGGGAACGCCCCAGGTGCTAGTTACTTGTGTACGCACCTACACACATTTTCTTGTCCCATTGGTACTATACGAGACTTTACAGAACCTACAGAACCTACACTTAGGGTTTGATAAATCTGCTAAAGGCTACAGTTTAAGAAATAGTCATGTAGATTTTTAAATCCAAATAAACTTCTTGGTTCCCCATAGCCCATAGCTTACCCCTCACCTTAGAAGGACATAAATGCCCCAAAATTGAAGCCAGGAGGTGATACCTCCTACTCCAGAAACTGAATGGGGAAAAGAAGGGGAGCAGAGAAAGGAGGGAAACACAAAGAGAAAAGATGAAGTAACCTGCCTTCCATTTTCACAGCAGGTTTGTACCTGAGCCAGTTCTTCTAAGTCCCTGTTCATTGCTTCAACTACATCATCTGTATCACATGAATAAAAAGCAGTGATGAGATGCATTTGAAATTATAGACAGCATCACTGCAGGGAGATAAACTTCTGACTTTATTTCTTTTCTGATGCCTAAGATAATCAATATTTGTATTAATGTTCCTCTTTAGAATAGAGTTTGTCATTAAATTCTAAAATAACAAAAAAATAACAAAGAGGCAGAGAGGAAGAAGAGGCAAAGGCTTCCATTCTCCCAATTAGCACAAAAAATATTTTTTGTTGTCATGATTACTGGGAATGAGTAGTCAGGGTCTAGACTGATAAGTGAGAAACAGTGCAATACAAGCTTCTGATTCATATTGGAAGGGTGTGGAGGAGTGCATCCTAATGAGAAATGCCAAAATCACAATCTTAAACAGCTAGGGAGCTGGAATGGTTTTAGTGTCTTAGCCACCATTCCTTTCCTAACCATCTGCACCACTATAATGCATAAAAAACTTTAAAAAAATCACTAATACCGCGTTTCTCTCACTCAGTCCTCATGGATGTCAAGTGTGACTTTAAACTTTAATTAACACAAATGGGTGGTACATATTAGATTAATTAGACATGACACTCGCGTTATTTAAACCCAATATAAACCCAGTTTGTATCAAATATTTTGATATCCTGATTGTACAAAACGTCCAATGACATCAAGCTTTGGTGACATGCTATACATCTACTGCTTCTCAGTTCCTTAGAAAAGAAGGAATAAATGAAGTGAGAAGAACACTGGAAAAATCTAATAGACAAACTGACTAATCTCAGACCCCAAGGTCATAGCAAAGCAATTCATTTCTTGGCTTTTCAACAGCACAAGACATGATTTATCAATCTGAGACCAGGCTTATAAACATTATACATCTCAATAATATGTTCTTTGCACTGTGTAACTTTTTAAACAATGATAGATTGCCTGGGCTGAATCACAGTTATTTTACAAACAGAAACAGAATATATACAAATAAAATGAAACAATAAGGGAAGGGAAAGTAAAAGTAGGAAAAATAAAAAAGGAGGAAAGGATTATGCCAAATAGCAGTTATACTGCTATGCAACTGTAAAGGAATCTAGCTTTTTGCAGTAAAATATATTCAGAAAACGTGCCCTTTAAATATCTCCTAGCTATCATTTTGTACAACTGAAATAGAAGACCACTAAAAGAAAAATATTTCCTAAGTTCAGCATCACTAACAAAAATTTGCATTGCCAAAGAAATAATATGACTGAGTTAAAGGAGGACTGTGAGTCAAAACCCCTAGCTGCCCACTTGATCACAGGCTGCCTTGATGTTATTATTGAGTTCAAGTCCTATTTGCCTTTCTGTTAAAGTGAAATAATATTTTTTCTCTTCCAACAAGAGCCAAATCTTTAGGTCAAATGTTTGGGTTCATCATCTGCTCATCCTGAGGATGAGGAACATAGGTTTTTTAAAGTAGGGTTCCTTTTGAACAGCATCTGGTACAGTCTGGCCCTGATTTTGACAAGGCTCTGAAGACATGCTGTAATGTAAAAACATTCCTGTGTTATTTTCTCATATGGAGTCCACTGAAATTCCTGAAAAACTTGAGCACTGATCCTAGGCTCTGCTCTGCTTTTCCTGGGAAAGGATGAAGGAAGTACTTTTCGGCATGAGCAACTTTTAGGGTCTCTTGAAAAAAATTCATCTTGAGAGTACAGAGTGGATGCTTGAGCATACAGATGAGCTCAAACACTGTGTATAAGAAATGAGTTTGAAAGTTCAACATGCTTGATTTCCAGTCCTCTAAATTTACTGCTCTAGGCAACACAGCTCCTGTCAATTTTCAGGTGACAAATTCTCTCTCAGAGACCTGTCAGTTCCTTTATTCACTTATTATTTTGACAATACAGTATGGCCTCAGTTTGAGTAGGGCTGATCCTTATAATGTAAGAAAATTGAAAAGATCAAAGCTGCATGTGATGTGCCTGCATGAGGTTATTTTGGTGAAATTTTGCTTCAAGGACTATTCATGGAATCATAGAATGGTTAGGTCTGGAAAGGACCTTTAAGAAATATTTCAAAACAGCAATCATTAATGACCCAGCACACATGCACAAAGCATAATTTTCAAAAGTAAAATAAATTTGTTACACTTCAATTTTGCTCCACATATTCTTCACAATAAATTTATTTCAGGCTCTTTTTAAAAAAGACTGTACTTTAAAGCAGCTGAACACTGCAATCACAGCTCCTTGTAAAACAAATATCAACACTGTTGCTTCAGGTCCTAATAATGCTGTATGAAGGAAGCACTTTCACAAAGAGGAACAAAGAAATGAGTCCAGATTTAAAAATGAGACATCAAAAGGGAGTTTAACAGGAGACCGAAGTAGCTACTTTTACTTACAATAATTGGGGTTATAATAATGCCCTTTTCTTTATACAAAAGAAAATACCTTTAAACTGTGAGGTTTCCAAAGTGAGAATTCAGCACTAGTTACAAAATCTGTTAGAAAAATAATGACATTTACTTTCAGGTTTTTCCCCCCTTTTTCCATTCTCCCTTCTATAATTTAAAGGGCTCTTCCTCTCCACTTGGCTCATTTTCACTCTCAGCTCACTCTCTCTCTCCAGGTTTTCATATCACCTAGCTATCTCAGTGCCTCGGGCACGCAGTATTCATCTTATTTATAGACCTAAATCTGCAATTTGTTGCACCTGGACAGACTGCTGCACCTACACAGACTCCCACAGCTTTCAGGAGCCCTTTCTGCTAGTGCAAACAGCAGTTCTGCTGTAACACAAAGGCAGCTTTCAGCTGGGCAAGGTCATGAGCATCTACTCCCTCCCCTGCCTCTCTCCTACATTTCCAATGGCATTCACTGTACTCTAGCAAGCTCTCTGGGTGCTGCACACACTACAGCAAACAAAGCAATCCCTATCTGAAAAACTTTAATATCCAGCAGTGCATGTTTTCACCTTCCTGTGCATTTTAGGATATATCCTAAGGCCCTGACCCACTTCTCTCTCACCCTCCACAATACCACAGAAGTGGAGAGAGTTGAGGACTCACCACATAAAGAGAGTCTTAAAGCCAGGCCTACACAAATGCAGGTCCTTGGCAGCTCTGCTTTAACTCATCTCTCTGCTAGAGCCTTTCTCTATTCCCCCTATTGCAACTGTGTTATTCAAGGCCAGGCTGGATGCGGCTTTGAGAGACCTGGTCTAGTGAAAGGGGTTGAAACTAGATAAGGTGATTTTCAGGTCCTTCCAACCCAACCATTTTATGATTCTAAGAATCTATCCTCCCCACAGCTCTTAGGATACACTCCAATATGTGTTTGTGTCATGGTTTAAGCCCAGCCGCTCACACACTCCCCCTCCTTCTTCCTCCCCCAGCTCCCAGAGGGATAGGGAGTAGAACTGAAAGAATATAACTCCCACAGGTTGAGATAAGAACAGTCCAGTAACTAAGGTATAACACAAATCATTGCTGCTACCACCAATAATAATAATGATAAGGGAAATGAGAAGGGAAGAGAATATAACCGCTCACCACCCGCCGAATTATCCCCAGCCCAACCGAGCAGTGATCTAACCCTTCGGGGTAACTGCCCCCAGTTTATATAGTGGGCATGACATGCTGTGGTATGGAGTACCTCTTTGGTCACTTTGGGTCAGGTGTCCTGTCTCTGCTTCCTCTCGGCTTCCCCTCCTCCTTGGCAGATCATGAGACTCAGAAAGCCCTTGGTCAGAGTAAACATTACTGAGCAGCAACTGAAAACATCAGCGTCATCAGTGCTGTTCCCAGGCTAAGAGTCAAAACCACAGCACTGCAGCAGCTACTAAGAAGGAGAAAAATGGCTGCTACTGCTGAACTCAGGACAGTTTGCTACAGGCTGGGAAAATGCTGATCATTCATCACTGCACCAGCTCTTAGTTACTCCAAAAGCTGCCACGCACCTGGAAATACACAACTGTGACTGACTCTCAGCAAAACATTTACCTTGGCACAATCAGTACGGAAGGCATTACTGTGCTCACCTTGGTCACTGTAAGCAATTTATGTCCCTAACCACTGACAGCATTATAAATTGCACACCTGGAGCTGTAGACTCTATGTAGTTCAAGCTTATATTTCCCTCTTCCCTTTCAAAAACAGCTACATAATAGCTCTGCAACACTATATGCAACCTTTAACATAAGGCATCTAACAGGAATGAAAGACAGGAAATGGCCTCAAGTTGTGCCAGGGGAGGTTAAGATTGGCCGTTATGAAAGATTTCTTCACCAAAAGGGTTATGAAGTATTGCCCAGTGAAATAGTTGAGTCACCATCCCAGAAGGTATTTAAAAGGCATATAGATCTGGCACTTAGGAATACAGTTTTGTGGTGGTCGTGGCAGTGCTGGGTTAATATTTAGAGCCAATGATATTAAAGGTCTTTTTCAACATAAATGATACTAAAATTCTATGATATTTGGTAAAAATAAAAATTAAAATAAATAAATAAAAAATCAGTTGGGTTCTAATGAATGCCTACAACAGCAGAACAATAGTGGCTCATCTAACATCTGCACTGTTTGGCGGGAGCTGAAGCAGCTGTTCCTGGGATTAGTCTATGCTATTCCCTTGACCTGGATCTTTAGGAATGGTGGTAAAACAGGCCTCTATTCAGCAGCAAGTCTTTCCAAGAGAGCCATTCACAGTTGGCAACTGAATAAAAACAATATTCCAACTGTTTGGTTTAACTGCTTGGTTTGGGTTAATATTCTCCAGAATTCCTATTTACAGGTGGTGCAAAGGTCACCACCAGCCCATCTGGTAGCAATCCAGTTGCCCTGCCATTACCTGCTACTTATTCAGCAATGTTTAAAATCCCAATTTCTTCTACTATATGTTTATGCCTTTACATGGGTTGTGATCCCAGGAACACTGCTTGGCATCTTCTCTTACCATCTTCTCAAATTGCAACCCCAGGAGGAGGAGTGATGAAGAGAAGCTTTAACAGCTTTGCCACAACACTGCACATGTAACTTTGAGCTGTTTTTTCCAGAGCAGTCCTGGAATACCCTGAACCAGACAGGCTATGTGGCTTTCAGTCCTCCGTCCTCGCTAGCAACACAATTAACTTCAGCAGCAATCTAAAGTAACCTGGAGACCAGAGAAGCTCTCCCTAGATGGTGGGCAGAAAAGACAGTGTCTTTCTGCTTCAAATCCCAGCTGCAATAAAGAAAACTCCAAAATCTGATCCATATCACTTTTCTCAGCTGTGATACAACATGCTTTAATGGGTGCTTAGTTAAAAACACATAAAAAAGGGAACTATGCCTTTTTGTCCTACACAGCAGAGGGCACAAAACATTCAAAAATATGACTTGAACCACAAGACAAAAGCCAGCATAAACCACAATAGGTGTAATAAATATTAGCAATAATTTCAGTTAATAGTCATACAGTTAAAGGGACTGCAGAGACACATCGGTGTATGAAAAGTCCCAAGGGGTGACAGGTATGTGAACATCTAAAAATATTACATAATATTGATGTCAGCCACATGATAATTTACAAATTACATTGCTTCTAGCAAATACTTTTGATCACATCACCAAGTCTTTGGCTCCTAACCCATCTCTGCAGATTTTCCTGAAGCAGTAGAAGACTTGGACCAGAATCACTTGACTCCATTACTTAGTTTCATGTTTCCTTCGAAATCCATTTATCATACAACAATCTCTCAAAAATAAATAAATAAATAAAAAGAAAAAAAAAAAAAAAAAGGCAGTTTGTTTTTTTTTTTTTTTTTAAGTGTCTGCTTTTCCCTGGCTTTATAAAGCACAAAGATTCCTGGTAGTTAAACACAAATTTGCTACTAGATCATCAAGCCTGAGTTCCTGTGTGTCTCAGGCCAAGGAAGCATTAGCCAGCTGCTCTCCTCTGAGGCAAATTACTTGTGTTTTACTAAAGCACAGCTCCTAAAAAGGTGTTATGTCTGAAGGCTACCAATGAAAATCTCAATTGTACACAGGTGTCTGTGTTAATGATTACCAAACACAGGGTTAAGTATTGATGTTGCACGTTTGTCTGGTTTCAGCTTCCAGTCATAAGTTCCTTTGTATACATATCCTGATGACATTGAAGAGCCTATTAACACCCAAGCCCTCTCAAAGGTAACAAAACAATGGAAATCTGCCGGTCTTTCTTCTGTCCTCATGTTTAATCATCAATTTCCTTATAATTATTTTTAGGTCTCTGAACAAAACACTGAGCAGCATGGGCTTGGTTCAGACTTTGAAGAAACCAGCTATAAGTCTTCTGCATGCTCCCTATTCTTTCTTTACATGTCTCAGATACATAGCTTCATATTCTCTTTGCGTACAGCGCTTGGGGTGTTTTTAAACAATAAGTTCTTTGACACCCAGTCACACATTTTATTTTAAACACCTAAGAAAATGTCATTTACCCATTGATTTTTAGTCAAATTGCTAGTCTCCTCAAAGAATAAATTTTACTTGAAAAAGCAAATTTTATATAACTTATATAAAAGGTTAATATTATTACTGGCTGCCTGTACAAAAACATATCTACCAAAATATATCTGCCAAATCAAACTCTCCCAAACAGGACAGCTTTTCTTCCCATATTTTACAGACAGATGCTGTGAGTGTATTTGTCTCTGCTTTGAAACAAACTCCCACCAATATCCCCTGTTTGCTTAATTGGATTGGATGCTGTGCTACATGTATTCAAGAATCTGCAACTCCGAGACTCTTAAAACAAGTAGAACTAAGTATTTGATTAATATTTAAACATAGCAAAACTGCCAAATATTGCAGGAGATAAGTTTCTTGAGCAAGATTTCCCTGACAGGTTACCAGTAACTTCCACTGAAAGGAGCCACTGATAGTTACTTGTATCCTGAGGGGATGAATCAGAGCCCTGGAGATCTACTTAGTTTTCTGCTTTCTGTGCACATAAAAGCAGAATACATAACAAGGTCGTGACAGGCCGAAAATAGCAAATCTTCAAGCAGTTGCAATTCAAATAGATAGCAGATCTGCTGGAAAGCGAGCAACTTGACCAGAAGGCAGAATTTCTGAAGATTGGTGCTTTTATAGCATTTTAAATTTACAACCATTTCTCAAAAGTCAAGAAAAACATTAGGTACATACTTCTCAGGGTTTTCCACTTCTTCAGTAACAAAATTGAGGTAAAACCTAGAAAAGAATTATAAAAGCTATTAGAAGGGCTTGGTAGATTGTGATTCTGTATTTCTTTCCCAAAGAATTAAGAAGATGCTTCTAGTTAAGCACTGCCGTTAATTATAGCCGACTTTACAGACCCATGATTGGCTTAAGGAGAGTGTGAGATTTCACATTCCCTCAGCCTCATGCCCAGGAAGGGAATTCTTAGGAAAGATAACATAGTAGAAAAAAAAATACAAAAGCTCTTCAATGTCAGTGTGGAATTAATTTTTTTCCCTGGCATACTAGGCATATTATGGTTTACCCTGATCTTATACACAAACACACACACATACCCTAAAGCATCATATTCCATTTGTGGTTGTAGCCTTTTATAATTTCAGGTTATATTGGCAAAAATTCTTAGCAAGGTACTCAGCAAGGACTTCCTTACAATAAAAACACATGAAGCCTCAACAAAACCTCCTAAAACCAGTATTTTGACAATAGTATATCATATATGACCACAAAACCAGGCTGCTAATCCTGTGTGCTCTTACACAGAATCCTGTACAAGTTGCTCTCTGGTCATATTCTAACAGCATACAAGAGATAGCTGTGTATGGGAATTCATAGGAATTATTCATTGGGCACAGCCCTGCATACAAAGCAAGTGTAAGACTCAAGGTCACTAAACCCTCTGTTCTGCATTTATTAGCACTAGTTCTGCTCAGTGCTGGATCATACATATGTGCCAGGCTCAGATGTGGGCACAAAGTCACATCCTGGCCAATTAAACAGAGCAGCCTCCAAAAAGAATTGTCATTTAAGCCTAGACAAGGCCCAAACCCGACCCTACATAACTCTTGGGACCAGATGAAATGGTCATGGCTAAAACACACTCGGCATGCACACCAACATGGCAATCCCCATCACAATCAGCAGGCAGGTCTCAAGGGTATATAAAGACCATTCAAAATCTTCAGAATTCTCAAAACGATGCTGTAAACGGTATGATGCAGGGGCCGGGAGCATTAAAGAAATGTCTCCTTCACAAGTTGACCACCCAAGGAGGTGAAAAGAGATGTGTAACTGCTAAACACTTCCATTATATGCCTCCCAAAGTATAGAGTCAGTGACCACACTGAGAACAAAAGCCGAGTCAGTTTTATGATCACTGAGTGCTTATCCTGGCTTTCTGCTTTTACACAGAAAGACAAATGATATCTGACCCAAGAGTGCTACAGTGAATAAACAGATGGTACCTGAGCTGGCAGAAAGTCTGTGAATCTTTTCTCCATCACAAGTCTTGGAGCAGATCTGGGTTAGCAGAACAATTTAGAGCTTGGTTTGTGGTTTTGAAAAAATGTGATTTTGTGACCAAGCACCAAATACTGTAAAAACTAGATTTCCCATTTATAGAACCACCTCAGTACTTGTTTCTAAACTTGATATTGCACAGAGCACAAAAGAAGAGATTAGAGTAGTTCAAAGAAGAAATGGCTTTCAAAGAGTAAGACATTCAGCTACTTCTTTCTGGTCTTAGTACTGCTCTAGACAGAAGAAACCTGACAGCCTGGCATCAGTGATGCAGAGACATGCTTCCTTGCATTCTTTTCGGTACTTGTCCTTTTTCACCCAGCATTTTATATATCAGATAGTCTACACTTGCTCTTCATATGAATGAGCCCACACATATATGAGAGATAGCACCTTTGTTTTGTTCTTTAAAGCTTTGTCATTAAAAGTTAAGAGCCTCATAGGCTACACATAAAACTTCGCCTGCATCCTCAGACATAACCCCAACACTTGCAGCACTCCTTCAGGAGCCCGCACATATATAAGAGATAAAACCTTTGATTTGTTCTTTAAAGCTGTGTCACTAAAAGTTAATAGCCTCATAGGCTATGCATAAAACTTTGCCGGCATCTTCAGACATAACCCCAACACTTGTAACACTTCTTCACGTTCAGCTTATTGCGTTGATTTAGCCCCTTGAAACTGTTAGTGCAAGGGTATTGACACACCACTTAATGGTCTGCTCTCCTATGCTCTGAGGCAATCAATTTGAGCTGGTGATAAAGACAAATAGGCAGCTGGGAGGAACCACTATCCAAATTAGGTATTTTCCTGCTAATTTCATTTATAAGTTGCAAATAACAACATTGAAATAAAAGTCAGAATGTGCAAAGGAAAAACAGAGATTATTTTTATTGTAGGGATTTGGAACATTTTTTAATGTAGCATTTTACAGCAAACAAACTGTACCTCAGTGATGAACAATATTAAAGGGCTTTTAGAATTGCCTTCATACAAAAATGTACAGTTAGGCTAAAATTTTAAAAGTGAGAAAGCATCACATGTATGGATGTGATGGAGAAACAAAGGCAGTCATATGAGAGAGAGAGAAGAAGGTAGAGACTGCATAATGAGTTAAATTTCCTTGAGGTTTCAAAATACCAGGCCCTCATATATATAGATTATATATCTATATATATGTTACATATATATATCACAGATAAAGGGTTTAGACTCTTGGATTCCCCCAACCATCACCATTTAACATGAAAGCCCTGTTCAGTATTTCGGCATGCATGTTTACAATACTCCTGCAATCTGGGAGTTACAGACGGACAGAGAACTCAAATGCTCAACCCATTGTCCCTCCAAATTAAATATATAAATCACTTATCTCTCTGCCCTTGCTTTTTTATGCAAGATGAAGGGACTTGGCTGCCTAAGATGCTGTGGAAAGGAAAGCGAAGACCTGCAGACAAAGCTACCTCAGAATAAGCCCACTCTGTGCATTGTAGTAGTCTTTTTCCCCCTACACTGCTGCTGCAAAAGTACGTTGGGGCTGTGTAGTGTGGAGCTCTCACTAAGCATGAATAAATTCTAAGGCAGATTCGAAGCAGCACTATCTTTCAAACCAGCTGCTGTGTACTTTGATGGAGAGAGGGAAAGAACTTGAAATAAAGTTCTGAGCAGGGTACTTGAAGACAGATTCTCACATCTTTGCTTATAGTCAATAGCACTTGACTTCCACAGAAGCCAGTTGCTTTTCTTGTAAAGTGAGGTCCAATTCTCCCAGAGCAAAAGGCATAAGAATCTGGCATTTTATCTTGTTTTGTGGTCTCTACTGATGTTATCATAGTTCGCTTCTCATTCTTCAAATACTGCTTTTACAAAGCAAAGGCTGAGGTCAACACAACTTTGTAACAGTCCCTAGAATTATTTTCATGTAATTACTTACTTGCTCAACAAAAATTAAAGCTTCA
This sequence comes from Forpus xanthops, assembly GCA_032466535.1. NCBI lineage: Eukaryota > Metazoa > Chordata > Aves > Psittaciformes > Psittacidae > Forpus > Forpus xanthops. The sequence continues at coordinate 36,780 of JASSUY010042252.1, forward strand.
TTATCTCTTTTATCCTTTTATCCAATTACTTGATGAAAATTTAGGAACATTCCTTTCTTGCTGTCTTTATTCCTAGTCTTAAGAACAGAAATAAAAGTCTGAGGGTTGGTTTTCGGGTTTTTTTTTGGCTTTTTTTTTTTTAGTGTTCAGTGCATGTTTACTTACTGCACACTGGAGAAGAAAAACTTTTTCTTTGTAGACCTGCTTGCAGAATAACTACAGAGCATATGGAACGGTGGTGAGATAGACCCTTAATAAATGATGCAGTTTGAATATGATGCTCATTTCTTTATATAAATAAATCTCTTCATTAGAACATATATAGTGTTTATTTTCAGGATAAATACTCACAAGTTTCAACAACTTACCAGCCTGAATAGGCATACATTCCTGAATAGAAAGCAAGTGGTAATCCCATAACACTGGCATCATTCCCCGCAAAGGCATTTTTAAAGTGCTGTGTTTCTCCTGCAACAAGAAAAATATTGAAACATAAGTTCTTTTGTCACCTCCTACTTTATAACAAATAGGAGTATTACACCATACAATATTCAATCACCCAGCACTTCATTAGCTTCCAGCTCTGCCCTTTGCCCTAATTTCTGACCCAACCCTTGCAGCTGTAAGCTGTCACTGACTGTAAAGGTTTTGTGGTGTCACTAAGTCATGCAATAGCAGAATTTGACCTACTGGGTTTTTTTCAAAGCATTCTGAGCTTGATGACACTCACTTCACTGTCATCTCCATCAGTGACTTATAACATGGAAGAGCAGAATGAGCTCTGCTGTTTTATGCTGTAGAAAATTTCACTTCTTTAACATTTTAATCAGGAAGAACATTGCTAATATTTCACAAGGAACATTTTTCAGGTAAATAAACCCAATATCTCTAACACTGAAAGATTAGTAACTCCCTTTACAATTAGTATTGTGCTAATATTACACTGAGTAAGAATTACAGACCTATAAATGCAAACATTTAAGAGTTACGTTGTGCTCTTACTCATTTACAATGTCCTGTATGGCTTCTAAGACCTCCCTACAATATCCCAGATTTCCTGAGAAGCAGGAATCCTCCAGTGAAAAGGAGCAGGAAGAAACAGAATTCATTCAGGCTTAAATTAGCAATAGGTCAAATCCTCTACCCTTTATTTAGTTTTTACTGAACTCTCAGCCTAAATTCCCACTGAAGAAGAGGCTTTTTGGGCAAGGAAAGAGCTGCGGCCAAAGGTAGGACCCCAGTGGGGAGTCAGGGACACTATCCAAGCTACTTAAGGGCAGCAAACCCCATCCAAGTCTGGGTCTGGCCTGCTTCAAAGGTCTAGGAAAAAAGGGGCAGATGGGAACAGAGTGGCATTTTGCACATGAAAGGAGGTAAGGCAAGAGGCACCACAGCTGCCAAAAAGGAAGTGAAAAACACGAAAACAGAAACAGTGACTCAGTGGAGTGCTACACAGGAAAACTTTTATTTCAGAGTCCATTGCTAACCACAGAGATCCGCCTGTCCCTGAGCAGCTGAGCTCACCGCAGAACCTAGTGCTGCACTGTTGACTCAGACAGGAGGGCTTGCGCAGCACCACAGAAGAGCATCCCAGGGACAGAGCCAACAGCCATGATAATTTTTTGTTGGATGAAATCTGCCACCAATTAATTAAAAAGTGCTCTCTGCTCTGGCCCTCTGCGCTGAATGGCTTCTTGCGCTCCCTGCAGTTTCTTTCTAGTGTTATTGTAACGAGAGTGAGCTAGGGCCTCTCACCATCTCACACCAGCTGCTGACGGGGATCTAATGGAAAAGCCTCTTCAGGTAGCTGAGAGCAAAACAGAGAAAAGAGTTTCTCTGCCGGCATGGCTTTACTCAAATTCCAAAGAACCAAGTAAAGGCCTTCGTAGCTGTGTTCGTGCTGGGTGCCACCGGGGGGAACAAAGGCGTTGTTTTCACACTCCATGCTTATACAGCAGCATTGAGAGACTCTGTAGAGTCATTCTGCCCTTCCATACACTTCTGATCTCCTTTCCTGTGCTTGGGTTAACCCCAGACTATTGTGTTTAGCTGTATGCTTTAGTTTTTCACTTGGAAGAAGCAAATTGTGCCTGCAGCATGAGCATCCAGCACTTGTTAAGAGGAAGCCCAAGAAAGCAATATCTGACTACAGTTCCTCTTGCCAGTACAGCACCTTTAACTTCACAATTTACACCACCAAAGTGGTAGAACCACATCCATGATACTGTTTCTTTCATATATTCCCCAATATAGAGCCTCCTGCACCACCACATAGCTAGTACCAGACTAGGCACTATCCCAGTTAAAGGAGACATATTCTGCCCCAAATTGGCATGTGCTCTGGGGAGGAATATACCCATCTGCAATTAAATCCCGTCCTGCCTCTGCCACAAAGTTCACACCAAAGGCAAATTACAAAGAGCTATCCTGTTGCTTATTTAAAACATGGCTCTGATCTGAATAGTCTCATTGGCATGCTGAAGGAAATACCAGTTCATCCCAGTGTAGTTCCACTTCTAATCAATTACATGACAGTACAGAGCTTCAGTTAAGCAAGCACAGACTAATTAAGAGATTTTGCTGTTATAAGCATTATTTGGTGGAGGCAGGTGGGGAAAAACTGGGGAGGGTAAAGATAAAAGCACTTTAAAAGCATTTACTTTTCATTTCATACCTCTAATTAGCTGGATAACTCCAGGGACTATAATTATCAGAATTGCTACAAGCTTGCAAAAGGTAAGGAATATCTGTATGCGGGCACTCCAGCTGACACTTGTGCTATTCAGGACCATCACCAGAGCTGCAAGGGAAAAAAAAAATCAGAACGAAATAGTCATACTGCTGAAATTGTCACAAAATTCTTTACCAGCAGAGAGGCCGTACATCCCATAGATCCTGATATATTAAAGCAAACACACCCTGATAAGCTTTTCCAGCCTCTGCTGTTCTCTGCCTGGCTCCCTCCACACCAAATTACTGCTTCATTTACCCAGAATTGTTACCTGCTAGCAAACAACTGGCTGGCAGGGGCCTGACTTGAATAAAAGAAACTAACTGCCCAACCCTTGTAACTCCAGATTTCTGTATCAGTGCCACTTTGAGCAGAGATTTGGATTTTCAGAAAACAATTGATGCCCATATTAAACTTTCATACACACATTTAGCTCCCACATAAATTGGTCACTCACTCACTACCTTATTTATCTTTGCTCCTCTTTTCCACTCTTTCTCCTCCCTTACTGCTGTACTGCCAGATATACAGGAAGGCAATAATGCAAGTAGCATACCCATCCTTGCTGGGAATCAGTGAAGAAATAGAGTTTTAACTTCTGAAAACAAAGACCAGATCTGCAACATGTAGAGAGATAAGTGAGAAGGACTTTTACATCCTCTCTGCTTGGCTCACATCTCCTTCTGGGTAAGGGAGGTCGTCATCTTCTGGCCTTTACTACAGCACGGACTGACAGAAGGATGGTAAGTCATACCATTTGGGTGCCAGTTATTCTAGCTTATTTAAACTATTACCCTAGAAAAATATAATCAGTAAAGGAGTTTACATTATGGTTTTTTTTTTTTTTTTGTAAGTACCTAAAGAATGGAAAATGTGAGTCATTTCACCCTCTGTTGTGGTAAAGGAGAACACAGTCAAACAAGCCTGCTGACTTATCTCTTCTTTCTTACCATCATATGGAGCTAATAAATTAGCTCCTCATCAGAGTCCTCCCATACTTCAAACTCTTTTAAGAGCACTGATTCATCTATATCATCAGCCATATCAGCACAACCTGGGGCACATAAAAACACAAGTTGCAATCTCCTGCCAGAGTCTGGGAGCTAGTTTCTAAGAACTAGCATTGTAAATCTGGCATGGTACACACTTTCTGGCAGCAAACCATACGGATTTATCCCAAGTCTTTTATACAGATTCTGTTCACCAGCAAGGCCAAAACATACATATAATAAAAAATTCTCAGTTTAAACAAAAGTTTAATGGAAAAGGAAGAAAATTCCAAGTAATCTGTACTGCAGTGTATTTTTTAGATACTTTTAATCAAATAAGAATTCAAGGAAAAAATATAGAAGTGTTTCCTGGAATGTTTATCTGGGAGGAGATGGCCCCACTCTCAAATGTCCAATTTATAAAAGTCAACATAAATTTGCAACATCACAATGTGAATTTTTCATCAAAAAAAAGGTCTTAAAAAGTCAAAATGTTTTTCCCATTCTGTATTTCACCATATTTTGGAACTGAGGCATTCTTATCTAAGTCACAGAATAGTCACTGAGACTTCTGCAAAGTTCCACTTGAAATCCAAATACTTATTTTCTGCTTTATTACTTCTGTGCATACCTATACTTGTCAGGAAACAGAAAATCCCAGGGGCCCGAATCATTACTCTGTTGTCCCTGACATATCTTCACTTTTAAATGCTGAAAGACCTCTTTTGGTTACTGCTGAATATTAGCACTGATTGAGGCTCCTCTTTTTATCTCAGGGCTTGATTACCAGGAAGGTTAACAATTGTCATTTAAGCAAAATGTATTCAAAATATTCATTAGACCAACAGTGTTTATTTATAAAAGGACTTATAAAGACAATCCAATGCCATAAACAAGCAGTGGCTTATTTCAAATTGCCTAGATATTTCAGGGTATCATACCTTTCTTTCCCAGAAGATGAAGCCCAGTCACAGACCAGGCCACAAGAAAATATCAAGGAAGAGTTTAATGTGTCAGAAAGTATCGGATACTGACACACAGCTTATTCAGATTTCAAGCTGACTGCAGCTGTGTGTTACTTTACACAGGTCAGAATGGGTAGCATGAGCACCCTCCCTGCAGAGAGCCCCCCGTCAAGGTTTTCTAATGCATTGGTTTCACCTTTCTGATACACATACAACAATGTCACAGCACAGCAAACTAGTACAAACATTAAGGTAATCTCACACAGAAGCTCAAAATCTTCCTTGCTGGCCAGCCACCCACAAATCACAGCCCCAGATCTGTTGGAGAGCTACACTATCTTGAAAATAAAAAACATAGGCTGGTATTTTCATGAAGGCAGTCTGACCACAAGTAGTGTTAAAACTTCTCCATTCCTGGCTGTGAGCTCAAGCCAGCCAAATGTTTCATCTGAAGATTTCTAATGAAATAGTGAAAGAAGATGGACACTGCAAGGACCTTCATTTAATTGAGAAGCTGAAGGGACACTATACCTGCACAGTCCAGGGCACATGCCATTAGTTTTGATGGTACTCTGTAACAATAAGTCCTTTGCAGTATCAGACAACTACACAAGTATACCAGTTTAGGTTGCAGGGCCGGGACTTAAGCTCTTATAAGAGTTAAGACTGATTTGGTATTTTGGGGAATTTCATTTTTTTGGACTTAATAAGCTAAAGGAATTTACATCCTACTTATTTAGTCTTAGCAGTCGCATGCGCATAACAGACATTCAGGGATACAGGGCTTGTATTGTTATCATGCATCAGCACCATAGTGGCTGTGTTAGTAACTGGATAGCAAAAGGAAACAGAGGAGTCATGAAAGCTGCTAAAGAACAGGAAAAGAATATGACAGCTGTGCCAGCATTCAAGAAGGAAATTGTGTCTCGGGACTGTAGCCATTATTGAGCACATCACTTCCTGCAGTAGGGCCTTATGGAGATTCTTGAAGAAACTGATTGCAGACACTTTGATACAGAATCACATCAAAGATCAGAAGGAAGCAGCGGCTCCCCAGACAAAAGAACAGTGAAAGGATGACTTATTCTAACTTTGCTAACTAGAAGTCAGGCATCTAGCGTGACTACATCCTCAGTGAAGATACAGTTACCTCCAGAGGATGAATAATACCTTTTTCAGACACCCATCTTAGATGGGACAAGTTGTCTTCAGGAAGCATCTCTTCCCCTCTTTGTCCACGAAGGAAAGCATAGACAATTACCTTAAACTAAACACCTAACTAAAAGCAAAATGAATCCTGACCGACCAGAATAGAGAGGAGAAATAAAATGGGGTTCATGAACAGTCAAACACAATGGTAACAAGAAACATACTGCTTTTCACAATCCCTTTCCTTCACACAACTACAGCTATAGCTGGATAACAATCTAATGAGAGAAGTGACAGTAAGCATTACATTCTGGCCTACTTTTCAAGACTATATGTACCATTGCCTCAGCGGGAAATGAAGGTAACTGCCCTCCCATCACTTGTCAGGCTTTTAGGGTAAAGACATTCACACATAGCAAAAAAAAAAAAAAGAAATACCCTCAATTTGCAGATGATCCCAGTGTGTCAATTAAAACAATCACAGGAGGCACAAAAGCACCCATCAGAGCAGCTTTTGCTGCAAGCCAAGAGATGTCTTAGTTTGAACTGCTTCTCCAAAAACAGTCAGCAGTAGAGAGCAACATTTGCCATGATAGGAAGAAAAAAAAAAAGCAACTAACTATAAACTCAAATACACACCAAATTTATGCCAATAAAGCTTTGGACTGGAGTATTTGCCAGCAAGCACTGATAGATGTGTACAGTTAACCTTTTTTTTTAAGCATAACACTGCCTTTAACAGCCACAGTTTTTAACAGCCTTATATTTGAGGGGTTTTGGCAGACCTCCAAAAAAAGGGGGCTTATTTTATATTATTGTAGTATAAAATGCCCCAAAATATACCTGAATGAGTATAAAAACCTTAAAAACATGCTTAAGTTGTCTCAATTTTTAATAGCTGAAACCTGTTTATCTGCTTTCTGATATAAAGATTAGAATAGTAAAGATTGTTTATCTATTCAAGTTACATATTGATAGTACAGTTCAATACCTTTGCACAGTACAATTTATCTCTTCCTGTTGCAAATATATTAAAGTTTACCATTAGCAGAAGAATTGAAAGATACAGATGAAGCAATATATGAAAATAGGAAGGTTTTGAACTGCCTACCACTGTGCTTTACAATCATGATAGGACATTTCTTCATTGTAAGAAATAATAAATATGGAGTCTACCACCTTTCACATAAATAGAAAAATAGGAAATTAGTTGGTGAGCTCTTTTATTCTTTCCTTGCATTTGCCTTGTCATTATTACTACTGGTGGTAGCAGCAGTGATTTGTATTATACCTTAGTTACTGAACTGTTCTTTTCTCAACCTGTGGGAGTTGCATTCTTTTGATTCTCTTCCCCATTCCCAGAGACTGGGGAAGAAAGAGGGGCGAGTAAGAGAGTGACTGCATGAGTCTGAGGGTCTTAAACCACAACAAAATGAAAGTCCACTGTAGAGCATACTGCAAATAATAAAGATCAAGCCTCTGACATGCCACTCTCTTCCTCAGCACTGTCCCATTAATCACTATGAATTTTATACAAGAATCCCTTCTTTCAGTGACATGAAAGCCCATCCCACCTGTGCTATACAGGCCCACACTCACCACAGAAGCACTCTGCTGTAAACTCCTCTCTCGCTTTATGCTCTAATTGTTTCAGTATAACTCCCACCTCCCTGGCCCCTCCTCCCCAGGCCCCCCATGCTACTCCTTTGTTTAATTACTTTGCAATACCCCAGCTTATCACACAGATTTTTAATTAAATTAAAAGCAGTAAAACCCTGTTTTGAATTGTTCACTTATTGTGCCTGAATCACATGCACTTAACAAAATGCTTTGATGGAGTCCTCACTTAACATTCCTTCTGTCTCAGCAACCTTGAAGTTACTGAACATCTGTTTCATCCTTATCTTGCACTGAAATATTTTAGACAGATGCAGCTATAAAAAGTCATTGACCTCAAAATTTAAGCCCTTAATTCAATTATTCCTACGAAACCTACAGTTTGTGCATAATTAAGTTAGAAAGAAATGTGGTCACCTACTGATTTTTTTAACACTCTGGGCAGAAAGGAACTCTTGTCAAGGGAGCGCCTATGAAAAAACCACGGTAACCTAAAGACTGCAAATTTCAATGTCAATTGAACTCCCTACCCCAAAGAAAGAAAAAGGCATCTGAACCTATTATTGTGGAAAACTGAAGGGGTCTCCTGTGTGCCTTTGATCATTTTGCATGTCTTAATTCCCTTTTCCGGTCCTTTTGTTTCTGAGATGTGCACTGACCAAATTGAAAGGAACAATCCCTGACTAATTACTCAGGTCTACTCAGCATTCTACTCCTAGCACAGCTGAAAACAAATATGTGGACACTTGTGCAAGGAGCATCATAACCAGAGACCAGTCAGAACAGGAAACAAGCCTCTAGTGCTAAAGGCACAGTGCTCCAAAGTCACAGATGCATCATGATTTGTGCCTTCCTATTTCATACCCACACCAGCCCAGGTACACTGTAAAGTTCCTGGTCTCGGGTTAGCCTCCATCCTTCCATTGGCAATTACTTCTTGTCTGTAGCCCTACAGGGTCCTTTTCACACTTATTTCAAAGTCAGCAAGAGTAAAATGAGCTGCCGGTAACAGATATGCATTTTCACCAAGCTTCACACCCTGTTCTCAAAGTCATTAGTTGGGTTCCTACTTCCCAAACTGCAAGTGCCCCAGTAAATTTTATTGCTATGAAGATGATCTCCTGTTGCCTGTGCTCCACTCGAGAGAACTGCATTTCTTCATGGCAGCATACTTGGCACTCAATTGCTTCTTAAACCAGAGGTAGAGCAAAGCACTTAAAATCAGGCAATCATTCTTCCATATCTCTGGCAGTGGCTCACCATCTCTTAGGGAATGAAATTGCTTACACAAAAGTAATGAGAATTCTGCCATTAATACAGGTGGCAACAGAATCAGCCTTGGCAACAGATTTTGCTTGCCGTTAATAAAGGCTGCTATCTTCTTTACTACTGTGTATGTTCATAAACACACATACCCAGACAAAAAGTCACACTAATGCCCTTGACACTGGATGCACAGTCCTTCTGTAATGATTCATATGAAACAAATAACTGTTCAGTGTGCAATTATTTCCCCCTCCCCCAGTCTATATCAACTTTACCTTTCCCTTAAACCTAAAATTAGATACTTACTGATGCCAACAGCTGTAATAAGTTTAATTGCAAGTTCTGGGATTTCACACTGCATAAAGAAAGGTTCCAAAATGTAACGTCCAAAGGCCAATGATATAACTGCTGTGGCAGCAGGGCTAGAGCAAAAACAAGAAAAAAAATCACAGAGTTAATCCGCAATAGATAATATCCTTATGGGATAACACTTTATTATCACAGAACTGTGAATCATACTTAATTTTGGTGGGTGCTTGTAGTATGGGATCTCTGAATGTATCAGGGAACCATAAACAGTTTAGTTTTGCTCAGCTGTTCTGATCTTGACAGCAGCGCTTCTTACCAGAATTCTTCAAAACTGCATACTGTAAAGCAGCCGTAAACAGAAAAGAAAGGTATCAATAGAAATCTTCATTCACTTGCTCAAAGTGAACATGGCCAGAATTAGATCACAAAACTCCAAGTAAAAGTCACCGAGGAGCGAATTTTAGTGGCCAGCTATATCTCACCACCCCTCAGACACAAGCAAATTAATTTCCACCAAGCTGAGAATTCTGCTATATTTAAATAAGTACCTCAAATCTACTCAAAGCTGTTATTAAAATCTGAGACCATGCAAAAAATGAATTAAAATGCTATTGCTTAAAATGCAAGTAGAATTTCTTTTATTGACTGACAACTTCCTAGCGCTGCAAGTAAAATCAAAATTCCTTGAAGCACAGAAAGCACCTACCATGAAAGAGTGAAATGTGAAGGCATGCAGTTGTTGCCTATACAAATTCAAAATACACAATGTTCATACAACCTTTCCCTTTGGAATGAGCTAAATGTCTGCCAGAAGCCTTATCATTGACATGTATTAACAACAAATTACCCTGTGTCTCAGATCAGACATTATCTGCATATAACAGTTCCAGTGACCTGTTTGTGTTTGGTTTGGGAGGGCACTTTCACCCTTCTCACAACAGCTGGTGGCTTCTATGCTTCATCACACACACAATAAGGGCAAAAGGGAATACGATTCCGCCTTAAAGGATTTCTGTGTTAAACAAGAGTCCATGCAAATTTCTTGTGAAAAAAAAAAAAAAGATTGAGAGCATTTAATAAAGCAATGCCTCAGCTTACAGATTTTGAATACAAATATAGTTGCTAAATATGCTAAGGAACAGTGTAAAAACTCTGCAGAGAAGTTATTATTCTCCATCAAACAATAAAGGAATTTTCCACAGAAGAGTTTTGCTCTTGAAATAGAGCCAACTTTCTTAGTGTTATAACTCAACCAAAATGTCACATATTGCATTGGACCAAAGGGCAGAACAATAAAACCCAGAAGTTTCTTCCTCTGAAAGTTTCTGCGTGGACAAATCAGGGCTGTGACTTGTGCATCCTCCACACATGAGGACTGTTCCTCTCACTGGCCAGCAGTTGGCTTTGCAATTTTTGCCTTTATTCAGGGACCAAATGTCCTCTGTGTTGGATTTTCACAGACATTTTACGACTTTACCTGGGTGCAGTATTTCTAATTTACATAAGATCACCAGGCTTCCTTCCAGCTTTTCAACACTTCAGGCTGCAAAAAGTAGTTTGAATTCTCCTAGATCAGATGAAAGATCAGATCTTTGGAGATTTCACAGGCTTTTTTCTCTCAGTCCCAGCTCCTTTTTTCAGAAACAGGCTTTTTCCCTCTCATTTTATGACTGGCCTTTTTAAAGAGGCAGTAGCTGCTATCCACATCACCATGTTTTTAAAAACATAGCTCTTTAAATTATACTTCTCATAGCTGTGTCTCTTGCATTCACATGTTTGGGGAGAAATATTGCTGGTACCATAGTCAACCAGTGGAGGTGGAAGTTGAAGGATTGGGACATTTTCCTTTTGATCACAATCCTAAGGACAGGCTGGCAGCCCCTAACTACTGCATGTTCAGGAGTGGACAGGAAGGCCAACAGCAGCTTTCATTGAAGGGCAAGGAGCACAAAAAACACTGGCTAAGGAGCAGGTATGGCGCCCCAGCACGTACCACAGGTAAGTCAGTTGCTTGGAAGCTTGCTCTACCCAACCTATGTTTAGCAACAGTACAACAACTGTAGTTAATCACTACAGCCAATGCATTCACATAGTCTTATTCACTTGTTTGGAAACCAGCCTCTTTTTTTTTTTTTTATTTTTTTTAAGGCATGTACCATACCTGCAATCTGATTTTTGGGGAGAAAGAAGTTCTTATTTGTACTGGGTGAGGAGCAGTACAGTGTAAGGTACATCTAAACTGCAGGTAACTCTGGCACAGTTTAATCAGTATGCGGGCAGAGTTTAAGTGTGTCCTAGACTGCAAAATAGTGGCTGAAAAGATAAATGAGAGCAGGATATGCTGAGTTTGGTTGTTGCTTCTTTGCCAGACTGTAGGTGTGATAATCCTGTGATCTTTCAGAAGAAAAAATGGCTTAGCTGAGAAGTGCCTGTGAAACTTCATCTACTGAAAAAAAAAAAAAAAAAAACAAGCTAGATACATATTAGTTCTTAACTTCTTTGATAGCAGTAGCCAATTATTTTACCAATGCAGGAGTCAGATATAAAACCCTACACAGAGCATCAGCAGCACTGCTCTGATCATCACAAGTTTTAACAAGTACATCTTGCTTGCTACCTCTCACATTTGATGATTAAAGAATTTACTGACGTTCCTTCCCATGCAAGATGATTATTTTCTGGGCGTGGGGCAGATCATGGTGACTAAGAGTGTTTTCGTGACATTCCTGTGACACTGTCATATGTAAAAAAACAATTTTTCAAGGAGAGGAATTTATGAACCCTGGCTTCTTGTTGGTATTTGTGCCTATGTTCATTAGGTCCCTGCCTAGAAAGGTGCAGGTTAAGAGGGGGATGTTTCAGACTCTTTTCTTGATTCTGGGATGTGCAATGATACAGCTACGATCACAGCACTGTGATTCTCACAGTTTAAAAATAGGTCTGCTTCCTGTCTGCTTTTCCTTTTGTCAAAAAGTTAATAGAGTTAAGACATCTGCTCTTTCATCACATTTGACGGAAGTTACGGAGTTAATGCAAAGTTTACTTATGGGGGTGAGGATGTAAGGGACCACCTGACACACATGATTACTTCCTCTGGAAACAAGATAAAGATCCTTGGATTCATAATGACTCAGCATTGTCAGTGCTTTTAAACAAGACTATGCAAGAACTTGTTGATATTATGTAAACATAGTTGTGATTTGAAATGAGGCATGCACTTTTGTGACTAATTTACTGATTGCAGAAGAGAGGGGAAAGGAGTGCTAATTAGCCTGAGGCAGGACTAGAGCATTCCCAAAGTCATTTTATAAGTGAGTTGTCCCTACTCTACCTGCAACAAGCCCTCCAGCCTCAGTGATACCATAAAAAAAAAAAAAAAATTCAAAGGGCCACATTTGAGTTTGCTGCAAAGATCCGTTTAAATTACAGAAATATATTTGACATGATTTGTCATCTTCATATCATAATTCACCTATAAAGTGTCAAGGGCTGCAGAAGTCACAGGCTTTCACACCAAAACAATACTTTGGACATTTTAGATACGTAAAGAGTTAGCGCTGCTTTATTTGGCCAGTTAGCACTTTTCATAGCCATCAGGATTGAAGCTTTCCAACATCCCACAAAACCAAAAAAATGGGGACCTGGACTGACATATGAATAATACATGGCACCCCAAATCTGAAAACTACTGGGCAATAGTTTCACCAGGAGTTATTCCTGTATCCAAAGTCAAAAGCAACTGCTCCAAAAGCCAGTGGCAAGACTGAGAATATATAAAGGTGACTTCCTTCTTTCACTATTTGATACATAGACATGGATATTGGCTTATTTTTGACATTAATGGATAAAGTAAGCTTAGAAAAATTAATGCAAGTAGCCGAAATTGTGTGGCAGGCAGTTTTCTTTCAATCATTTTTTTTTCTCCCCCATACATGCACATCTCCTTGACTGTTTCAATGCTAACAAGCAAAATAGTGTTGTTGCATTATCTGAAGTAACCAAACTAAAAGAACGCATCTCAATGATCAAGGTATATTTGACTTGTTTTGCCCACTGCAGAGTGGAGGTTTTTCTTTATGACTGAAAAGTGTGTTGCTGTCAGAAAAAAAACCACAGAAAAACCACAATAAACTCACCGAATGATAAGTAACTCAACCCAGACTCTCACAAAAGCAGGTAAGGGGCCAAAGGCCTCCAGGATATAGGTATAGTGACCACCAGATTTCTTAATGCATGTTCCTAATTCAGCATAGCAGAGGGCACCTGTGAGAATCAAATTTTGGCATCAGAAGAGTTATCCAGAAGTACCTTTCAAAACTTTTGTAAGCAAAACAACACAGCTGCTGTAGTATCACAACTACTTTAGATTAATCTTAATAACTTTTTTTCAAGCAAACAATTAAGTTTTAATTCATTCAACTAGGCTTGCAGTTAACCAAACTGTACATGTATCTAGTCACATTTAGGTGAAAAGCCACTGGAAGAAATGTTTGCTATCAACTTATTTCATTACTCATTCATATCTCATGAAGAGGGACAAAAAAATGCTGTGTCATGCCAGCTACCCCAGCTCCTCACCCAGCCACCACTAAGTGGTGACACATTGGATTGTTATCAAATGATGATCAACAGGTTATGGTGCACATTGTACAATATGTTTAACATGTGACCAACAGGTTCTAAACTCTGTCTCGTTCAAGTGGGCTTAGCTCCAAACAGCTCATGTTTCTTTTAAGCTCAGAGCCAATTTACACAGGGTAGCATTTACATGTTCTACCTATTGAGCAGACACGTTAGCCAGTCTTTGCCCTCTTTACTTCTTGCCAGAAAACAAGTAAATTCTGTTTTAAATAAAGCAAATATTCCTGCTAATTCTTCAGCCTCTTTGAGATTAGGTCATTAAGTAGGTCAGCAGACCCCTTTGTCCCACTGAGGCCAAGGTGCGGTTTGCCACTCTGAATGGAGGCTTTGTGTACAGAGCAAATAAGCTGGCATTCTTCAGAATTTAACACTCTTCAAAAAGTACACGAAATTAGTAAAATACAATAATTGCTGGCCTGTCACGGTACACATGCCAGCAAAAAAAACTTGCATTACAAATTTGTTTCCATCATGCGTTTTTTTGCAGTTCAATCTTCCAAAGCAACATCATGAGGAAGGAACAAAGACTGTCAAGATGGGTTATTAGTGTTACTACTTTTTTGTCCCTTTTTATGTGTATACAGCTTAGGTCTAGAGGAAATTACTCCTCCCAGACCTTGCTCTAGCCTCCAGGGAACTAAATTTCAATAGCTAAACATTCATCTGGTGTTTGAGTGGAGTGACCACCAACCCCAGCTGCTGAGGGCCTTACAAGCAAAATGCAAACTACCTCTTACATCCAGAAGAAAAACACTACACATACAGCATCATGCATGGCATAAACTGGACATTCTTTTTTCCTGTTCCTTAAAGGACCCCTAAGAAACAAGAATTTATGCTTCCAACTTGTACTGACCAGGCACCGGTGGGACAGCATTTGCATACCTCTGTACCCTCTGCACAACCTATCACACAACAAAAAAACTTCTGTAGTCCTATTGGTCCTTAAGCTCCACTCTGTGCCTTGACATCCAATGTCAAAATCAGACAAATAATAGCAATAATCCACCAGCTCCCCTCTGGACTAATTAGAAACTTTTAAGCAACTTACCAAAGAGCGAGAGGATGCCGCACACTGTCCAGACAGTTAAGGACATGCCCACACTGCCCGTGTTCTTCAGAATGCCTTTGGGAGAGATGAAGATGCCAGCTCCAATGATAGTGCCAATTATGATGGATATCCCTCTCAAAAGTGTCACTTTCTTCTTCAGCACAACTTTTCCCTCCTGGGCTGGCTGTTCGCTGTCCATAGAGGGCAACCTGCCATTAGCTTGCCCCTGCAAGTAGCTTCCATTAGAGACCGTGGTTACAGCAGCTTTCCTATACATGCTACAGTGCCACCAGCACACTGAACAGCAAGCACAGGGAAAAAAGTTTTCAGCAGAAACTCAAGGCTTTTTTTTCTCTCTCCCCCCCCCCTCTGTGTAGCCAACCACTTAGTCTCTTCCTCTGCCCTCTCTTATCTTTCCAGCTGCTCCTACACACAGGTAGAGAGCTCCTGAAGTGTATTTGAGCCTTCACTGCAATCAGAGCACTGCTCAGGAACACCTGCACTTTCACACTGCGAGCTGGTACTGCCCTATCATTGGGAACCAGCTCAGCTTCCGCATGGACTTGTATTTAAGCTCTTGTCATACCAAGTTACTCCAGCTGAATGATGATGCAAATTCTCCAGGTTTGCATCAGCCATTTGAGAAACCTCTGGCATTACTCAGCATTTTTTTTTTTTTTCTTTCTTTCTTTTTTTTTTTGAACAGTAAGGGCATGTTGCACAACTGACCTGAGGGTGGTGGGAAGAACAAAGCACTCCTAAGCAAGCTGAGCCAATCAAGCTAAGCACATCACCCTCAACGCCCCGAGACACACTCCCAAAAGTTTTTAGAGCAACTCTGAGCCAGAAACAAAAGCCTGGCTAAACACAAAGCTCGTCAGAGTGCAAGTAGAAAAGAAATCAAACAGGGTACGTCATCTCTGGGTCTAATCCAATTTCTTCCTTGAAAAACTACTCTTAACAAAAGTTAAGTTTGCAGGGCTTAACTTCTCCTGTCGCAGCTGATCAGCTTCTCCCACGTCTTTGTTACTTACCTGGAAAACTCTACAGGGACCTGTACCAACCAAAAGAATACATAAAAGCCCCCTTGTTGCCCCGAGTTGCCTAGCAACACACCCAAATCAGCCTAACGAACACCCGGGGTTATTTCCGTGGTACAGTAATTTTCACACATGCTGTGTGTTTCTAGGATGTTGGTAAGCAATGCCTCTACGACACTTCCCTTTAAGAAATATCATTCATGTTTACAGTCACCTCAAGAGTGTGATCTGGCAGGAGGAAGAGGAGAATACCCCAGAACCCAAGATCTCCAGCAGCTCAGGAATCAGAAAGTGGGGTTTGTGTTATACCTGATTTTTCTCTGACCAGATAAACAGGTAATCAGATGCATAAATACTTTTATCGTGTGATTTGATCAATCAAATTCAAACCTGAGAGATTAAAAAGGAGCGTTCTCATAAAACAGAGTAAAAATCAATAGCCTTCAAGCACTTGTAACAGAATCTAGGGACAGCCTGTGCAATATATGCCAAAGGGGAAAAATCCTTCATAGCATAAATACTGCAGCTGCTCGTGACTTCACATTAGATCAGTGCAAAGAGAAATTATTACTGCAGTTACTGCTTTTACTGCTTAATTAGGACCTAGGATTGGGGGCGGGGGGAATCACAATTAAAACATCTTTTAATTTCAAAAGCATGTACCAAGCTCAGAGTACTACAGTGCTTCCAAATTTATGTGAGAAAGAGACCCTGGAATATCAGCACTCTGCAGCTGTAAACCTTCAGTGTTTTTTAAAGACTCCTATTTGCAGTCATAACTCACCTGTAGTAATTTGCACTGAGATAAAAGAAGGCACTAAAAAAATAAACCTTATCTGGTTTAAATGCACACAAGTAGAAACCAAAGTGATTACAGGTTTTAACTACTTGTCTGTTTTCTGAGCACATCCTATTTCTTCCATCTGCTGATCCTTCATTTCCCTGCACAGCTCACACTCCCATTGTCACTACTCCATGTGTCCAAACTTTTGGGGAAGCAAGTGCCCCTCCAGCAGGTGCTGCAGGTGGCTGACCATGGACAGGACCTCCTCTGGTCACCCCAGGGTCCAAACCAAGCCAGTTTTCACAGAAGCAGTTACATACAAACCCACAGGTAGGTGGTATGCTATGCAGAATTGTCTTCCCCTGGTAGTATATTTCATAGGCTGCCCCCCAATAAGATTACAAATGCCTGAAGGGAATAACTAGATGAAATCAAAACAGGAAAAAAGCATTACCCACAGAACTCTGTTTGTGCTGATGACTTTTGTTTTCATTTTCAAAGGCTGTTTAATGAAGAAACACATGACATCTTAAAATATCTATACTTTAATCATTCTTAACTATGCTTATCCTATGTACATAGTAAGATGGGTCCAAGATCAAACCAAAAGCCCAGTAACCTCCCAGACTATCCTGAGGCAGCTCCCAGTAATCTAGCTACTCAGTAAAAACACTGGACAGTATAATAGTTTTCAAATTTCATTTGGCCACTCACCAGAAGAATGCATGTTTGCCCATTGGACATAGCTATTAATGCTCTCCCATGGAAGGAAAAGGTTGCTTGCTTCTTCTGTGGTATAGGGATACCACACATGCAAAACTTAGGACCATGTGAAAATCCCAGTGAAATTTCTAAGTTGGGAACTAAGGAAAGCTGGATTCAGAAAGCTCTTTTTCCTAAATACTGGCAGCTTCCTAGTGATCATGCTATTTGTAGCCTTCCTGGTGAGTATGGTTGTTATACTGCTTCTCAACACTATCCCCTAAGAATAAATGAAGAAAAAAGAACACCTTTCCCCCTTTGAGTTCAAGCCTTACTTCCACCCAGGATAGGGAATACTTATTTTGTATTGGGGGATTATTTGTTGTATTCTGGAAATTATCAGTTGAATCTACTCCCGAGGAGGGCACAAAACTGGAAAAGGGACATCACTGTTTGCTGCCTGCCATTATACAGCATACTCACAAAATCTGTTCTGGTAATTTGCAGCCCAACAGCCACTTTCATTTGAATTATTCATTACAAAGCAAGGACCGGGTATCACTATGCAACTGCAACATAAAATGCTGTGTGCCTTTTCAGAGAGCTCCACTGAAAGCAAAGGGCTTAACCTATCTAAGACTCAGCACAGCTCCGTTCTTCCATAAGAATCCACTCTGAAAACACAGCAAAAAGATATAAGGAGCAATTTTCTCTAGACTGATAAAATTATTTGAAGCAATGTTTCTAAAAACAATGCTCTGAAAAGCAACATTCAGTCTTTAATGGCAGCTAGCATTGTGCACAACTTTTTATTGTTTCTCTCTAGCTGGTGGGTTTTTTTTTCCAAATCCATAGACATTTTCTCCCAAATATTTTAAAACATAACTGAGATCACCACTGTGAAATGGTTCAGTTTTGAATCTCACCATCGGCCCTGCACTATCCACTGTCTGTTTCAAACTGAATTTCTCAGTAGCTTCAGGTCCTCCTACTCTTACACTCTTAGCAAACAGCTAAACTACTAGTTGAAGGGGTCAGCTCCCCATCAATGCTGGTTGCCAGAGGGCTCCGACAACCAGGACTGGCTGCACTGCTGGGACCTTCCACAGTGTATATAACACAACTTTTGGGAACCTGCACTGCATTACTCCAGCAAATGAAATATTCAAGCATCACAGGGAAACAACGACACTACAGTGTTTCACAGGATGAACATGCCTGACACAGGGGCACCCCTGTTTTTCATACTAGTAGAGACTGTGGCACATATCTGGGACACAGCTGTATCTCTGATTCCAAAGAAACTACAGTTTTTATATTTCCCCGGGGAGTGCTACAAAACACACACACACAGAGCATTTCCCTTCATGGGAACACTACAACACAAACAGAGCAAAGTGAAGCACCTGAAATTCAAGCCTGGACTTGAGTTTCCACTTCTCAAGCCCACAAAAACTCCATAATTTCTAGGTGTAGCAAGCATACCTTAACAATCCTTCCAGGCATTTGTGTATCAGCTTATTGAATTGAGCAAATCCAAAGAGTCACAAGCCAAGCCTCCAGGCCACACATTGCCACACTGACTGGAGGCTCAGGAATAAAAAAAGGAAGTGTATCAACACTGAAGAGGCGAGGAAAGCCCCAGACTCTTTTGTGTGGGTAGCATGGCATGAAAATGTTGTTTGGGAAACTGAGCTGAGTCTTCTCTGTATAATGCCGAGCTGTTTGTGAGACTCAGAAAGCAACTCTGTAAGAAGGCAGTAGTCTGGTTTCAAATGTCAAAGGAGGGCAAAAATAACTAGAAGTATTTGACTCATGTAGACAATCTAACATGAAAAGTTGTGACTGGGAATTTTCTGCTCCTTTTGTAGTGCTGAGAAAGAGTTTAACTAGCACTGAGGGAAAAAAAATCTGTAAGCAATTTAAGAATTAAGGTGTCATTAAGAATTAAGTGTGAATAGTAGCATCATGATGTTTACAAAAACCTTTAGATCGAGACTAGTTTTGAAGTTATAATGCAAAGTTAGAACTTTAAGGAGATTAAAACAATTTGTTATTTTCCCTACTACAGGCCAAAACTTCAGTTAAAAATGGAATTACTGAGAATGTTAGGGGGGAGTGTTATTTTGTAGTCAGAGATTCAGAAATTACTTGCTTAATTATTTTGCATTCCACTTTGCACTGGATACAAAGAAGATATTTAGAAGAAAAGCAAAAACAAAACAAAAAAAAAAGAAAAAGAAAAAAAGAAAAAGGAAGGAAACACATATCTAGCTTAGAAGCTTTCAAAATAAGACAAAATCCTATAAGAAATCAGAAAGCAATTCAAATGTTAGGTTTTTGTATTTTCAGAAAAAAGCTTCCAACAGAATACCTATGCAGACAGCAAATAGAAATCTGGTTCCAAGAAGGCTGCAGGCAATGATAGTAGTTTAGAAGGCAAATACTTCTGAAAGTTTCCCTGTCTCCAATTTGCTGATAGCTGCCAGTCAATTTTCAGCTGGGAAAAAAAAAAAAAAAAGACTATTCAGAAACAGCTCCTCTTTTTTTCATTATTAGAGCTTTATTCCAAAAGGCACCAGGATTTCTATTGAATGCTGTGACAGTTTAATTAATTTTTTTTAAGTGGAAAACCATCATTAGCACCTGGAACCATGCAAGAAAGCTCCACAAGTAAGAAGCCAGTTTTTACTGAAGCCCTGTGTATGTGAAAACATGATTGTGTTTTATACCACCTCATTTTTCTGATTGAGAATATATGCACTTATAACCCGAGCAATGCTGCACATAAATATTATTCTTGAGTTTTCTGTGTTTGCATTTCTCATCAGCAGAATGAGACAACAAATTCCAGAGTCACTATGTTATTGTTCCTCAGCTTTTGGATGCAAACACTGAGGTACCCCACAGCTTTCAAGAAATCAAGTCCTCGGGGTAAATTTCCATCAAAACTGCATGTACCAGATACCTGGCACAATGGCAAGATTGCTGTCGACTTCAGGGAATCAGGATTTTACTTGAGCTGTCTTGGGCTAGGCTGGACATGTGAACAGAATTAATCGGCACATCAGAAAAAAAAAAAAAGATTTCTAATTAAAAAAAGGAGAGAGACACAGAATTAGCACCAAGAATGCTTTCTTTCATAGCTCCCTTCTCGATTTTCCTGATGAGAACTCTTCACACTAGATAAAAAGCTTGTAATGTGAAAAAATCATTCAACAGTAGCCTAGATTATCAAATTTAGGTCCCGTTATTTAGTTACTCCTTTCTCAATTTTATTGTATTTTTCATACAATTTACACAACATCATGTGCACAAGAAATAGGATCTTGGAGCATTTGCCTTACTCATCTATTTGTCCAGGTGCTGTACTTTATGCAAATCATGTTTTTCCACTGTAAATCAAATATTTCTTTTTTAAAGAGGGTTAATGATACTAATCCTAAATCACAGGTGCAACAGATTCAGCCACTGTCTTCATTTACTAAAATAATCTATCCAAAATCTTAGAAAGGAGAATTTCAAGAACTTAAAGGATTAATTTACTGGTCACTTTACAAAGAAATCTTTCAGATCACTTGTCTTAGGCGGAACTCCAGTTCCTTATTGTCACACTTCTTTCCTGTCAGGTTTAGCATGCTCATTCCCCTCCTGTTGCATAAAACAGACAGGTGAAGCACACACTCAAAGTTATTTGATTTTTCTGAAACAGAAAACTACACTCATACCCAAGAATAATTGTAATGGGATTTTAAGTTCCCATTGAGTTCTCATTCCCCTATCAACTGCCATATGCAGCAAAAGTTTTATCTGTGGGTTTCTCTTTTGGTTCATTTAATGTAGTTTTTTGTCTGGAGACCAAACATTTCTTGGCTGTGGCCTCTTACAGGTCACGAATGCAACAAGGTCAGGCTCCAGTCAATAAATTGCCAGGTGGTTAGGGCTGCTTTAACATCAGCGGCAACGGCACAACACATGCATTGAGACAGATGGAAAGAACCATCTCAATTAGGAGTTGAAGTGGTGACAAAGTTTACCACAAGAAAGGATTAAATTGCAGAAAAGCAAAAGCATGTGTGTGAAGAAATACTTTACTAGTGATTGGTGGTCAATCATTCATATTGTCATTGCAATTTAGCATTGAAATGCAGCCTATAGGTCCTGCAGGGAATCATTTTATTGGCATCTAAATGCACATACTGTATCTTCTTGAAGTATTAAAAACTCCATCAGAAAGGGCATTCATTTGAAGCACCGCCAAGGTGCTTCAGCAGTTTGTACTAGTGCAGCTCTGTATATTATTCCCACATTTCAGTAGAGAGGAGCATCATAGTGCTGAGGTCAGCCTCCCTTTCTTCTTTGAAAGCTAAGTCCCTCTTTTCCACTTTTACAATAGATTCTTCAGAGACACTGTTTATTCAAGCATAGTAATTTTATCACAGATTTGTGACTTTTGATAAGAAGATTATGAAGCCAGCATACAGCAGACATGTGCAGCACATGGGCATGATGAGAATATTTCTGCCTTGTCTACTCTAGAATTTGTACTTTCTTACAAAATAGCCATCATGTCAGAAATCTGCCCTCTTTCCCCTTACTACCTTTTCAGGGGGGTACAGGTTATCCAGAGCATCAGAAGTCAAGTCTCAAAGACAACAAATGTAGTGGCATGGATTTCTAAGTACATTTTAAATTAATGTTTCACATATAAGCTTACAAACAGCCAACAAATCAACCCCTTCTCTATAGAACCACCAGTTCTAGACTTCTTCTATCCCTTCCACATTTCATCTAGTACAAATGCTAAGAGAGAAAGCTTTTTTACCAAATACTTCCACTTTTGTCATCGGCTCTTTTATAACAAAATGGACACTATGTAGAGTGTTTTATTCTTCTTTGTTAGTATCTTGCTTGCACTTCAAGGAGGAGAGTTGAAGCAACCCTACAAGAGCACACTTTGGGGTCTCCAGCCTTAAAATAATTTGATATAGTCAGTATTACTCACACTTTTCCAGACATTCCAGACCACTGTAGGGAGGGTGGCAGAGAGGGGTTCAGCAGGACAAAAGACTCCCATGCTCCACTCCCATTTGCACACTGCTGAAATTTGGAGCCAATGCATACAGTAGAAAATGTATATAGTCAGCCACCTTTACAGCAAAAGCAAATCCTGCTCACTGCATAACCTGTCCCACACAGGAGGTGTCTTCCTCTGAGTATATCAAGATCTCCATTACTTGATGAGAACCCCATCAGCTTTATTGAAAGTACAAACTGCACTTGAGTGAAAACAGTACATAAAGTAACTGTGGTTATTTTCAAGTAGCACAATAACTCTCTGTAAAAGGTACTCATTTTTTGCACAGCAGGCTCAAAGAGGGAGTACAGAAAGATGCTGCACAGTAAAACTTATGAACACTTGCAGGAGAATAGGTCAAAAGTAACACAGAAATTTAAATCAGGGAAAACATAGCATATATCAATTTCAATTAGGTTACACAATTTGGGATTTTATTTTTTTTCTTAGTTTAAACAGAAAATTGGAATCTAGACAGCAGTATACTCCAAGAAGAGAGATCATACTAATCATTTCAGTATACTTATTATTAACGATTAATTAACATCAAGCCCAGGAACAATACATCCCTACTAGAAGGAAGTGCTGCAGGAGGGCCAGATGACCTCCTTGGATGGATAAGGAGCTGCTGAGGAAAGTTCAAAGGAAAAAAAGAGGCTTATGAAAGGTGGAAGCAAGGACAGGCTGCCTGGGAATAATACAGGGATGCTGTCCGGGAAGCTAGGAACCAGGTTAGGAAAGCTAAGGCCCAGTTGGAATTAAACTTGGCTAGGGATGTTAAGGATAACAGGAAGGGATTCTATAGGTACATTGCAAATAAAAGACAGGTTAG
>JASSUY010042254.1:0-10064 GCA_032466535.1 Forpus xanthops
TTCTCCTTCCCATTTCCCCGGGACTGGGGAAGAAAGGGGGGGGGGGGGTGCACAGAACTGGTTGAGGGGCCTCAAACTACGACAGTTCGTTGAAATCAGTGTGTCTCCACTGATTTGCATCAGTAAAGAATCTAGCCCAGCAAGATTACTAGAGGGGTACAGCAAGAACTATCATAGGTAAGCAACAGTTTTAGCAGGATGGAGAAATATAGTCCTTAAATCAAGGCCAGCTCTGGTGTGGGCTCTACGGGAGTATGCAACTGGAAGATGAATGCTTAGACAAGTTAAGTCTCTTCTCTCTGCAGAAGCAAAGGCATGTGTTGCATCTCATTCTGAGTGGAAGAGGTGAAATAAATCTGATAGCTCTCTGCTGTAGGTTGTATGGGGTGGACAAAGGACTTCAGTTGTTTTAGGGCGCTGTGAAAAGCGCACCTAAGACTACAGTAGCCTTTGTAGTCAGCAAAGTGCTCTGCAAACCCATAGTAAGGAAATGCAATTCTAGCGGAAATTTTTTAGTAGAGTTGAGTGGTGAAGATATAACAGAGCATTATATAGACTGCTTCTCTGCTCCTATATCTGTGGTGCACTTTGGATTATGTTTTGGCAGTCTTGGAAATCAAAGCCTTCTGTAAATGCCTCCACAGGACTGAGCTAAATTTGGATGGACCTTGGATGGGCTTTGTTATCTTTATGGCTATAGCAGCATTGTTGCAGTGTGTCTTCTACATTTCAGGCTCAAGAACTTGAATCAAATTCAGATGTGAGCATAAATAATGTGAAAAAAAAAAAACCAAACTGATTCACCTTCCTCTTCTTTAGCCCTTTAGCTGTGCTCTGAGCACTTTCGTCTAGCTGCAAATATTGTGACTTAAAATTGCAGGAGCAAATTCAAACTGGAACTGCTTCCACTCATGTCCTCCCAGTTGTGCTAGCTGCAGATAGGATGGGCTCTTCCCTAGATGTACAAGTTTCTGATGCCACCTTGTTTTGGCCACTGATTTCCATGTGCATTTGGAAATTGAATTTTTGTTTCTTCCACGCCCTTAAATATACATACTGCTTCAATCAAGGTTCCCTCTAGGATTATATTGCCAATGATTTCCTAACTGTCAGAGGGAGAAAGGGTGAATGTGTGCTGCGTGGGTGGATGCTTGGGTCTACTACAAACAAATACAAAGTCTGCATACAGTATTTACTATCCCTAAGAGATCTGCCAAAATCTTAATATATACACTAATATAAATTAATATTAGTATAATTAATATTAATATAAAACAATATATATGCCTGGATGAATGTGTATTGTTTCCTTGCCAGTTCCCTCCTATTAAAGTATAATCTGCTAATATCTAAGCATCATTATTTATGCTTCTCCTGTGCTGCCAGATTTGAACT
Organism: Forpus xanthops; assembly: GCA_032466535.1. Lineage (NCBI taxonomy): Eukaryota > Metazoa > Chordata > Aves > Psittaciformes > Psittacidae > Forpus > Forpus xanthops. Next base: position 1,396 of record JASSUY010042254.1, read on the forward strand.
GAATGCAAGGCCAGGAAAAGTTGTTCAGCTCTCGCATTTCTTGGTCCTGGCTTCTCAGGCATGATCTGAAGAAAAGCTGAGTTCTCTCTTTGCTATGCAAGCAATTCCTGATGGGACTTTTGTTTCTCCAGTTTTGAATCTATTGCATGCTAAGTGTATTTATAAAGGGGACTGCCTAAATATATTCATACCCCCTCCCCCCCAGGCTTCATCAAAGCAAGCTACCTAAAGCAAAAAAAGGTGCTCAAATATTTTTGTCTAACAAATGTGGTGAGCTTGCTATACTTCTGAGAAGAAGGTTGGATTTGGTTTGGGATTCTTTTTAAAATAAACTTTTTTTTTTGTTTTAATATTATGGGTCCAATTTTGTCACAGAACTATTGGTCTGGAAATCCATCTTTTTGTATTTGATGCTTAAATTATTCACTCTATTCGCTCATTTATTATCTCAGGAAGGATGCTGAAAACTTAAGACACTACAAGTAAGATCTAGGAAGGAGCAGGCTGTAGCATATGGTGAGTGAACAGTGAAAGTGAGTGGAGAACGCCATATACCCTGGAACCCTTGGTTTTCTGTTAGTGCTTCTGTACAGATAAGCTTGAAAAGAATTCTTTTTGGTTTTGTTGTGTTGGTTTTTTTGTTGTTTTTTTTTTTTAATCCATGTGCATAAATTGATCACTCTGGTACTGCTGTGTTACATAAGGGATAGAACAGTAATCTGGGAGCAACGTCGGTTTACTTCCTCACCATCAATTATCTTGCAAACATTTGGGAACAGTGAATACTTTCAATAGAAATTCTATGGGTGAATGTGGGTTGAAAAGGTCATGTTCCAGGTGATTTATCTGCAGCAAATAATTCAACTGCTTCATAAAACCACTTCTGCATCTGGCCCTTTGATTGCCAAACCATTCATTCTTTCTAATGCAACAGAGAAATACTTATTTGAAGAAACAAAATAAAGAGATGCTACAGTAGAGCAGAAGGCAGATAATTTAAACATGGAAAAGCTGCAATGTCATGAGGGTTGTACAAAAGAAATCCTTTGTTCCTTTGTCCTTCTGCCTATTGTGGGAAAAAAAAAAAAAAAAAAAAACACCTTTATAGTAAATGTGTTAATTCCATTTCTAAGATAGCTATTTGAGAAGAGATTTTGCATTGTTGGCTGGCTGCCTCAAAATCAAGATGAAGTCAGAGATACTAGAATAAAGGGTAAGGGGTCCATATCTCAACTTTCCTGGTGGGTCAGTTCTGTGAAGTTCAAGAAAGAGGATTCATCAGTGTTTGATCACTGGCAGTATTGCATAAGGGAGAAGTGCAGGTACTCTTCTAAATGATCTTAGCAAACTATGAACAATGCATGTTATTTTGTACTGTAGTTTCATAGCTTAATGGAGTTCTAAAAGATCATAATCCAAGCAGTACACACTTTGGAGCTAAGAGCTAAATACAGTTTGTGTTGCTGCATTCTTAATTGCATCTTTAGAGTGGTGGTGAATTTTTCTTCTTTTTTTTTTTTTTTTTTTTTTTTTTACTATGGGGAATTTGGAAATGAAAATTGCCCCTTTGAAAATATATTATTTGCAGTGAGGACAACAGAGTACATGTGCAGTGCCCTGTGTTTGCTGTGACCAATCAGACCACCCTGCAGCTGAGTACACACTGTCTTTTAAACCCTAATTATGGGTTGTATTGTCCTTACCAAGTGTCCATGTCCAGAATGAAGGGCGCTGAATACACCAAAATCTCACCCAGCTCTACCAAGTTGTTCCTATCAACTCTTTCCCTGGGCCTAAAACATAGCATGTGAGCTTGTAATGAATCAGAAGATCACATAGATAGAATGTTAGCTTATATTAATTCTTGCCAATAGTCATTAGCCCTGTAATTGATTTACTTCAGCATGATCTACGCATAGACTAAACTATTAACTCAGAGAAATCTGCCATGACGTCTCTGGAGCAAGTCCAAACCTGAGTTATCCAAGCAGATCTGTTAAGGAGATACAGTGGAGGTACAGACCTGCTGTGCCGTTCATTCCTTTTCCAGCCATCCTCTACCCCATGGATTTCATCATGGTCAGAACACTGGTTGCATGTAAGCAGTTGGTGTTGGTCTTTCTCTGCTGAGCTATTTTTCGGGCAGAAATGAAAATGTGTGCATTTATTACCAGTTTCTCATCACATGTTTCTTGCTGTTAAAGAATCAATTATCACTGGGATTTCAGTTGTCTATAATATCTGATCACTTAGGTCACTGACAAATTAATAATTCATTCCAACTGTAGGATTTTGATTGTGTTACTTTGATAACTATGGGAGCAAAAGGCTTCTTTGTCCTTCTTCAGGAAATAGAGGCTGGTTTCTCAGTTCAGGCTTTTGACAAATTACCCACAATTTATATGAAGGGTTTTGTATTTCTTGCAACTTAGTAATGGCTCTGATGCAGAAAATGGGTTCCTTCATGTGTTTTTCCTCAGGGAGAAGTTTGCTGGGGAACAGTCACTAGAGAATAAGCTGGTTTTGCAATAAATCTCAAGTGCTTACATGGGAATCACCATCCTGCTTAATCTCATCATGCCCTTGGAGAGGAATGTGGTTTCCCAGCAGAATTAACTGCACATTTGCTATCTCAGGGCTGAGCCAGGTAACCCAGATAATGGAGCATATCAAGATACTGTGAGTCAGCTGAGGTGTGGTAGCTGCTTATGCAGCACCCATAGACCCTGCCAAAAGCAGCATCATGTTACTTAGTTCTCATTTCTTGCTGGCTAATGGCTTGTGTCAGCCAAAGGCTAAAAATGTACAAGTGTTTTTCTCTGCAGCTCTGTCCATACACGGTGTCCTGTTAATGGCTAGTAAATTGAACCCTAGGTTAGATCCCCCCATGCTATTTCTTCAGCATATTTTGCAATAGACTTCACAAGGAATGTTGTCTCTGACATACAAGATTTCTTGGTCTAATGCATTACTCTGTAATCTCCGGCTCTGATCAAATAAACTGTGTGCTTTATGGGACATGGCGGGCAGGTTTTGTATGTGAGCTTACAGCGTGATCCAGGTGTTAAAACATATCAGTGTTGGTTCAAGGGCTTATTTTTTTGTTTTCTTATAGTGGGGCAGAACCGAGCTAGGATAAAGAAAAAAAGGTGCAGGGTGCACAGAAGGAAAGAACAGCCATTCAGGTTTGGGTTTATGATCTTAAGTCCAGACGAAATGAGGAAGCAAGGGGTAATGAAGGTTTATGATAGGAGGGAAGAGATCTGTGGGTTCTTCATTAATCTACCTTTTATTCCTTGCCACCACTGTACTCCTACAATCTTGATTGCACTGGGGGTCCTAAAGGAGGCTATACCATGGTTTATATGGTAACAGGTGCTCAGCCTCTGTCATATTCCTTCTTACTCACAGGATCCCAGGAAGACCTCTGCTGTAGCTCCTTCTTCCTCTTTCCCTTTTTCTCTTCTGTTTTTGTCAAACACAGAAAAGAAGTGGTGTGCAAGGCAGGTGACTCTTCTGTTGGGACATCTAGGTTGGCATTTCAATCAATAGTGGAAGGCACCTAGTCCTGCTGGGTGCAACTCTCCTCTAGTTCTTCCTTTCCCAAATCAAGGTAAAACTCCTCATCAGTTCAGTGAGGCCCAGATAATGCCACTGCTATGAGCATTTCAATGTCTTCCCCTGCAGGCCATATGTTCCTGCCATCATCTTCCTATGATTGTGCCATGTCATCATCTCTGAGAGGAGACAACACATTTCCTTCTAAAGACTGCATTTAATCTATTTATGAAAAGTATGGTTTTTTCATTCATTTAACTGTGTTCTCTAATCAGAGTTCTTCAGGAGTCTTAGTTTTTAACCACTGTTTTGCTCCAAAGACTGAAGGAGATTAAATAAATGAACGCTCTACTGTTCCTAGATGCCTCCATGCCATCTCCTCTGAAGCAAAAGCTGTGCATCTGAGGCATCCTTGCAGTATTCCAATTTCATGCTGAAATCAATGAGGCCACACAGGATAAAAAGATTAATGCAGCAGTGAATTCGCAAAAACTTGGGGTCTGTAACATTCATCTCTGCAGTGCTCCATAGCTGACATTGCTGGTTAAACTATGGGTGCCATTGCTACATTAAATTAGTTTTCAGAGGGATAATTTTGTCACAATTTCCTTGGGATAGCAAGAAAAAAAAAAGTTTTTATATTATCCTTATGTGTTTTAGATTCATTTTCCTGCATTTTATTATCTCAGACACTGGATTTTTCCTTGAGAGCTGTGATCTTTGACACATCTATTCAATATTCCCATTTATTTGTTTAGGCCAAAATACCTGAGCTTACAATGTCAGATGTTGCAGCGAAGTTCTTACAGTCACAGGGAGTTTATGAAATGGAAATCCCTCTCCTGTTAAAAGTATTCTTCTTTCCTTGGATGAAATGTCAGGAACATTTTAACACCTTTGTTTTGTAAGTACCTAATTTTTAGTAATGCCTGTTGAAAGCTGAGTAATGGTTTCATAGTCTAAATATTGTTTTTTCAGTCTGCAAAGGTTGAGGTAGTGATCTGGAGTTATCACATTGACAGAAGGTATTAAAAATATAAAGGGTGATGTGAAGGGCTCAGTATAACTACTAACATCATATAAAAATGAGTAAAGTTCATCTTAACAGTTTTAATGCTGTTTCCACTAGCATCATCTATGAAAGCCACAGCAACTCTCTGCCCTGCCAGTTAGTACTCTCATCTACCCAACTCACAACTAATTTGTCCTCTTGGATTGTCCTGGCTTCAGCCTCAATTCCTAGTGCTACCCACAGTATCCTGACTTCTGGTAAAATGGGGAGGAGGAAAAGAAAAAAAATATTAAAAAAACCCTGCATAACCAAGCCTGAAAGTGTGGGGAAACTATTTGAGTTCCCTGTGTAATGCTCCTGTCATGCACAGAAATGTGATTATTTAAGAGTTTATCTACAGGCTGTGCTCATTCGAAAATACTCACACATTCATCCCAAGACACACATTGATCTAAATTTCTGCATCTGAACAAGACAGGATGTAAATTTTACTGCAAAATATTTGGCAAATGCAGCCAAATACTACTTGATGAGTCTCCAGTGCGATCCACCAGCATTGCAAGTCTATAGCAAAAGTCACTGGTGATAAGTTTTTCCCAAATGGCGCAAAAATTATGAATGTGATGTTCATAACATCTCCAAGTAAGCAGTTTTAATACTGGTCAATATGAAAACAACTATAAGCAGTTTCTGGTTAAATCTCTGCAGTAAATCCTCTGATTACAAAGTATATGCCTGATAAAATGGATAACAGGGTGTGAGTAGATGGCACAGAGCATACTCTCCTCATTGTTTAGCTTGAGAGAGATGCAGGAAAATTACTTGGGTTAGAAATTGAGTACAGCAATCAGCTAAAGAGCTGGGAACAACAGCATTATGTGCTGTCAAACTAAATCTAACCTGCTAAAATTATGAGCAAGGACAAGCAGTGAACTTGCCTGTTACTTCAGTCCCCTTAGTGAAGATAAGACACTACTGAAATCATTTATCTCATTGAACATATATGTATTTAAAATATTAACAGAATCCAAGCCTTTAAACAGGGACAAGCTCTAAAAGAAACCCAGATATTACACTGGGTAATGTTAAGAATATTTAGTTTGTATAGCACAAATATTTAGAATTGAGCTTTCTATACCAAGGTACAGACATCAACAGTGACGTCAGTCAACGCGTAACCTAAAGCTTTATACTGTATGTTAGTAGGATTTTTTGTATTACAAAGTATATAGATATAACCCCTTTCTCTGATTAATAGAAATGAATGATTTTAAACATGAGAATAAAGTTTTGGATTTACATGTTCTTTTTTTTTTTTTTTTTTTCATTGAAGAGGGCGGGTTGTGGTTTGGTTTTGTTTGGGCTTATTTTTTTTTTTTTTTCTTCTTAAACTACAGCTGGTGATACAAATGCTCTGAAACTTGAAAAGGAAAATGACCTGAAACAATGGAGCGCAACCTGACCATTTTCATTTTTGAGTCAGCAAGAAATAAACTTTAATTCACTGCAAGTTATCTAGATTCTTAAAGCCTTTTTATTTGTATAATGCATTTTTTGTTAACAAGTTATGAAGTTTTGCTTTAATACAAAGATTTTACTCTTTTGACTTGGGAGTTCCTTTTAAGCCTTCAGTTTCAATTTGTTCATCTTCATGTCTCTGTTGTGGAAAGAACACAATGGTGAAAACAGGCTTTGCAAAACATATCAGTCTTGGGTTTCAGCCCAATAATATGCTGGAGGACTTCCTATATAAATGTGCATGTTCTTGAAACATCAGAGGTGAAGAGAAATCGAAATCAGCACCACATTTAGGATCATATACTCACAGAATAGTTAGGGCTGGAAAGGACCTTAAGATCATCTAGTTCCACCCCCCTGCCAGGGGCAGGAATACCTCCCACTAAACCATGCCACCCAAGGTTATGTCCAACCCAGCCTTGAACACCACCAGCAATAAAGCATTCACAACATTCCTGGGCAACCCATTCCAGTGCCTCTCCACCCTTACAGGAAAGAATTTCTTTCTCATATTCAATCTAAACTTCCCCTGTTTAAGTTAGAATCTGTTACCTTTTGTCCTCTCACTACAGTTGCTAATAAATATTTCATCCCAAAGATCCCTATAAGCCCCCCTTCAGATGTTGGAAGGCTGCTAGGAGGTCTCCACGCAGCCTTCTTCTCTCCAGGATGAACAACCCCAATTTTCTCAGCCTACCTTCATATGGGATGTGCTCCAGTCCCCTGATCATCCTTGTGGCCCTATTCTGGACTTGTTCCAAAAGTTCCATGTCCTTTTGATGTTAAGGAGACCTGAACTGCACACAATACTCCAAATGATGTCTCACGAGAGCAGAGTAGAGGGGCAGGATCACCTCCCTTGACCTGCTGGTCACGCTGCTTCTGTTTCAGCCCAGGATATGGTTGGTTTTCTGGGCTGTGAGTGCACATTGAAGCCGGCTCATGTTCATTTTCTCATCAACCAACACCCACAAGTCCTTCTCCTCAGAGCTGCTCTGAATCTCTTCTCTACCCAACCTGGAGCTGTGAATGCAATTGCTTCGATCCAGGTGTAGGACCTTGCACTTGGCACTGATAAACTTCATCAGGTTGGCATCAGCCCACCTCACAAGCTTGTCAAGTTCCCTCTCAATGGCATTCCTTCCCTCCAGTATGTCAACTAAACCACACAGCTTGGTATCCTTGGCAAACTTGCAGAGGGCACATTCAATCCCACTGTCCATGTCACTGATAAAGACGTTGAACAAGACCGGTCCCAACACTGATCCTTGAAGGACACCACTCATTACTGGTCTCCAGCTGGACATTGAGCCATTGAGCACAACTCTTTGCATGCGGCCACCCAGAGAGTTCTTTATCCATTGAGTGGTCCACCTATCCAACTTAGAGACAAGGATGTCATGTGGGACAGTGTCGAATGTTTTGTAGATGACATCAGCTGCTCTACCCCTGTCCATCAGTTCCATAGCCCCATCATAGAAGGCCACCAGATTGGTCAGGCAGGATTTCCCCTCAGTGAAGCCATGCTGGCTGTTACCAAGCAACTTGTAATTTCTCATGTGCCTTAGCATGACTTCCAGGAGAATCTGCTCCAAGATTTTGCCAGGCACAGAGGTGAGACTGACTGGTCAGTAGTTCCCCAGCTCATCCACTTTCCCCTTCTTGAAAATGAGGGTTATATTTTCTCTTTTTCCTGTCATCGGGAACTTCACCTAACTGCCATGATTTTTCAAATATGTTGAACAGTGGCTTAGCAACTTCGTTTGCCAGCTCCTTCAGGAGCCACAGATGGATTTCACCAGGTTCCATGGACCTGTGCATGTTCAGGTTCCTTAGATGGTCTCGAATCAGATACTCTTCCACAGTGGGCCCCGGATCTTCATTTTCACAGCCCCTGCATCTGCCTTCCAAGACTTGGGTGGTGTAGTCAGAGCATTTTCCAGTGATGACTGAGGCAAAAAAGTCATTAAGAACCTCAGCTTTCTCCAAATCCAGGGTAGCCAGTTCTCCTGATAGCTTCCAGAGGGGGCCCACATTGTCCCTAGTCTGCCTTTTATTTGCAATGTACCTATAGAATCCCTTCCTGTTATCCTTAACATCCCCAGCCAGGTTTAATTCTAAGTGGGCCTTAGCTTTCCTAACTTGGTCCCTAGCTTCCTGGACAACTTCCCTGTATTTTTCTCAGGGCACCTCTCCTTGTTTCCACCTTTTATAAGCCGCTTTTTTCCTCTCAAAGTTTCCTCAGCAGGTCCATGTCCATCCAAAGAGGCCTCCTGGCCCTCCTGCAGCACTTCCTTCTAGTTGGAAGAAGTTTTCTTTCCCTTTAAAAACACTGTTGTATTATGATCTCCATTTGTTATTATGCCAGTCAGTATGTACACGCCATATCTACTTCAACTGGTAGTTCTGAAGAAAGCTTCATACACAGGAGCTATCAGGGTTCAACCTCTTGAATTTGCAGTCAATTGAATTTGGTGTTTTGGTAATGTCATCTGCTTTGTGTGGTGGTTTGAGGCTTTCAAACCCATGCAGCCGCTCTCTCACTCACTCCCCTCTCTTTCTTCCTCAGTCCGAGGGGATG